>VXBA01003363.1:44935-75454 GCA_013399895.1 Serilophus lunatus
TACAAAATAAGAACATATGAAGCATCCTCTCAAATTGAACCAATAATTCATGTAGCCCACTACTGTTTTCCCATCCATGCCAGTAGATGATTATAGGGAGCACAGAGTTGTGGCAACTTTCTGTAGTCCATTTCACTTACACTGAAGATAAGCCAATTTAAATATTTCTTTAGTATCTGTGTTTTTCCCTGAATTTGTCTAATCCTTTTTTTGAAGCTGCTGTAACTGTGTCTTCACAACCTACAGTGGCATAAAGGAGTTCACTCTTCAAATGATATAAATTACATAAGTCACTGTCTGACCTGTTCTAAGCAAATTTCTCTTTGTTTTCATCAAGTACACCCTATTTATAGTACTTATAGTACTGTAAGATTTGGAGAAGTTCTGTATTAATATTACTCACTGCTTCCCTAATTTTGCAGATCTCAGTTATATTCGCTCTCAGCTCTCTCTTGTCCAAAAGAACAAGTCGCAACCTTTTTGGGTTCTTTTTTGTAACTGTCATTCCAACCCTTAGTCCCTTTATTCTTACTCTCTCTTCTGTGAAAGACCAGAAGCGTACGCAGCACACAGGACTGTGGATGTGCTAAGCAAGTAGATACCCACAATTTCCTTCTCAGTATCTTTCCTGATGCTCCCCAACAGTGAAGCCTGTCTATCCACCTAGTATATTAAGCTCCATCTGGATTGACCAGCATGGGAGAACACCAAATCTCCCCATTCCTTGTCATCAGCGTCACATTTAGCAACCTAGGAGAGATAAGTATCATCTATAGACTCCAGTGTTTCACTGGAGTGTTTCACAAGTGATCTCTTCTGTAGATCACTATTGAAATCTTTACTGAAATGAGTTACAGCACATGTCTGAGAGGATCCACTGCTATTGTCTCCATTTTGAAATGTGACCATCAGGTACTATTCTTTTCCTCCTAACAAAGAACAGTTTATCAAAAGAGGTTTGAAAATCCAAGTATATTATGGTCACTAAAGCTTGCTTTACCATGCTTATCCTTGTGCTCCGTTATTCTGTTCTTTAAGCAAGAACTTAAAAAGCTTGACTTTCCTTATCGAGCAGGAAAGTCAGAGAAACTGGCCCACCGTTCACAGGGTCTCTCCTCTTGAGCTCCTTTTCCACATGGAAGCATGGTTGGCACTGGCGCACTGGTGGAGTGACAGTTTGTAGTGCTGGGTTAACACACTTCGGCCAGCGGTTCTGCAGATTCACACTTGAGTTCCTTCAGAAGTCACAGGTGAATGCCCCCCTCCTGTTCACTTAGTAACACCTTATACCTATTTTATCTCCTACTTCCTTTATATTTACCTGAAATTAGTCTGTCTCAAAGAATAGCTTGGATTTGGGATCTTCCAAAACACCCTCAGCAGTAAAGACATATGCAGAGAAGTCACTAAGTTTCTCTGCCATGGCTTTATCATCACTGAGTGCCCCTTATATGCCCTTGGCATCATGCAGTACTTCTATTTCTCTTGATGGCTTCCTGTTGTTACTATTTTTTTTACTATTATTTTTACTAGTTTTTTACTATCAGCTTGATTATCTTCTACAAGATTTTGTCATTCATTTTTAGCCATTCTAGTTGCCATTTTCTCTAGAACTGTTTTTTGTGGGCTTTCCTGTTTGTTTCAGCAATTTTTTAAATGCCAGCCCTTTTCCCTACAATAGCTTTCTTAGCTTTTTTATGAGCTATGCAGGCTTTTTATTGAACCATTTTACTTTCTTTTTGATATGTGACACATAGTTTACCAGGAGTTTTAATACAGTCTTTTTGAAAAGCCTCCAGGTTGCTTCAGGCTTCTTGCCTTTTTGGCTGCTTTTTTAGGCTTTTACTATTTTTGTGATTTTTATGTATTTCCCCTTCTTGAAATTGGATATCTCTGTGATGTATTTGTTTGGCTTACTCCATCCCACTACACTACATCATTAAGTTCAGTTTTACTTTGAGCTTTTACAGAGCATCTCTCCCGATAGTACCTCTTAAAGCAGGTCCTGTGCAGCACTTAAGACTAAACCCAGAGCAACATCCTTTCTTACGTGTCCCAGGGTTTACTGAGCTAAGAAAAAGTCAGTTGCTGTGTCCAAAACTTATTTACCTCCTTATCACATCTGGATGAAGCATTGTTCTTGACAGTACATTGGTAGTCTGAATTGGCCAATATTGCTACCTGATCTAGTTTTGCAGATTTCTAATTTCACTGAGTATTTAATTATTGGTATATTTAACAGATACCAATACAGATTTTAATATAAACCATTTAATACAAGCCAATACCTTTCTGTTATTTCCATCCACAAGGATTCCCTAATATTCCCCTCTGCCCTGAGTATTTTTTTCTGTAACACTTTGCTGTAGCCTTCACATACTGTGCCTTTGCCCTGACTGTGATTTTTTCTAGTACTCATGTAAAACAGATGGTCTGGTATAGTAACTCTGTATGGCACTGATTATCCTCCATCAACCAGCATGAGATGCCTATTATATCAAGGGTGTCATTTATTGCCAAGTAGTGTCATTCCATAATCCTATTTTGTAGATCTATAGCATTGCTGTAGAAGCATTTACAACTTTTGTTGCAAGTGCCAGTCAAGTGACATTGTAAATGGTGTTCTTTACCTTACCTATTTATGGCATTTAGACTATTCATTTCCTCCCTTGCCTTTTCAGGAATGTGTTGAACATTATCCATGTCTCCTTTACAAGTTCATTCAGTCTGAACCAGGTCCTCCCTGGTTGTCAGTCTTCCCCTGTTTCTATTTTAACTATTTCCTTGAAAACTTTTAAATTTTCAGTAGTAGCAGCCTTGTTCTATTTTGTATGGGCCAAGTCCTGCCCATGCCTCCTGTGCAGGTCTCTCGTGTTGCAAGGAGTTGGCAAGGTCTTCAGTCTCCCACACAGCTGCCTTCAGTTAACCCCTGGGACATCCCTGTTCTACTTTCCCTCATCAGTGGTATAACATAGATTGTGACCACTGGTTCCTCCCATCTACTAGACTAAATACCTCTCTGAACATCTCATGGGCTCTGCTACGTTTGCACTCACCGGCCTTTCAGTCCTCTCAGCTGTTCCAAATCCAGCTGTGTCAACTCATCAAACTTCCCACTGCAATCATCTGCTTTGTTCTGTCCTGGAAGATTCACACTGCCCCAGGAGCAACCTCACACCAAGCAGACATCATAAGCAACTAGAGATTAGAGTTTATCAGAGATTTGATCCCTTGTTCCAGGCTGATTATCCACTTTCCCTCTGAATGACCGCCTCTAAATGCTTGTTAGTTCAACATCAAGGTTTTGTGGGGTTTTTTTTTATAGTAACCATGTGAGGGGAGTCACAGAGGAGATGGAACTGCGCCATCACATCCTGGCAGGCCTTGTCTCTGGACCTGTTTCCCTCCTACTTAGCTAATCTTTCCTCTAGAGAACAAACCCAAGACTTCTGCTGGGACCGGGGACTGCGTGTGCAAAACCTGCCTCTGGGATCAGCAGTAACACACCTTGCACTCTCTTTGCAACAAACCAAGGGATCTCTGCCCAGATGTTTCTTCTTCCTTCGTTCTGAATTTGCAATTTGTTAGCTCTTGAAAATTTGTATAAGTTCTCACTGGCCTCACTGTGTTATACCTAGAAGTCATAGGAGCAAGCAAGCTGACCTAAGCGTCTGTGTATAGATTGATGCTACCTCCTTCATTGTAAGGGTCAAGGAATCACCATACCAGCTCATGCACCCTTCAAACATCATCTGGAAGCCACTCATCAAACATCCAAACATGAACCCACCACCAGAAGAAACCCCACTGATCACCCAAGCCAAAATCTCACAAAGCTTGTGTGCCTTCAGGTGGTCTGCCCTTTCTTGTCTTTCTCTTTTGCTTCTTACCTTCCCAAGACAGAAATGGTTTGGAAAATGTCTTATTTGCTCTCCAATATTTGCCATATAGAAAAATTTATGAGTTAACTTAATCATGTATCTTTAAAGTATTGTGAGATTCTACTGCAGAATGGATTTAGGTAAGAAAAGAGAGTGCTTCAAAATTTAACATTGCTTCATAAACCAAGATTAAGTCTGGAAATTTCCAGGAAGAAGAGCTGCCCTCGGAGGGGAGGTATTTGTAATGGTGACAGATTTAAGAGAAAAATGCCTATGGTATTGAAGTACATTATGCATGGACAGGAAGGCACCCTTCATGATTTCAATGCTGTAGTCAAGTCTGTTACGGTACTTAGAGATACAATTTTCTTTTTTTTTCTCTAGTCAAGGTAATAGTGGACACCAGCTCCACTGCTGGCAAAAGACAGGAAAAGTGTTATCATAAAAAAACTACTGGAACAGCGTAAGGCTAAATTCTGCTTTCAGATACATGAGTGCAATTTTCTTTTACACATGTGTCTGAGGCTAGTTTTAAATGCACACTTTTGTTTAAGCTTATACTTTCAAAACACAGCATTATAATGTCTTGCCACTATACATGAAACACTAAAGTCTTGGTATTGTTCCATAGGCATCTAAATCTTGGGCATAAAGTTTAAATGCATGAACTATTAGCAGTAAATAGGCCCAAAGTCTTTAGAGTTTTCTACCAAAACCAGGCAGGGTATGGGTTTGCTTGATAGAACTTTTGTCAGTCTGAAACTTGACACCTAGTTTATGATCTAATGTTTTATTTAGTGAAAATTTCTTAACCTGGGTTACGTTGACTATCAACCAACTATGTAGTGGGATAGTTGTTGGTTGCTAATCGCTGTTCTTTAGTACATTTGTCCTGACATTTTTTTGAGTGAAATATGCATGTTTCCTTTTTTTTTAAGCTCTGTTTATACATGTTTAATCAACATCAGAGATCTTTTTGAACTGGTGGACGGAGGTTAGATAACTTTCCCATGAGCAAGAAGCAGTGAATCCTCCTTCCATGTATGCATTCTACACAAAATCTGAGATTTGGGAAGCCAGTGAAAAACCTTCCTCAGAATCTGTTTCAAATAAAAAATGGAAAATGTATTAAAAAGATATTAAAATATTGAAAAAGCATAGTGTGTTGTTTGTCAGTACATACAGGGGTGCAATTAAATGTACACACCAAAATCACATTTTTATTTGTAAATGTTCAGAATATTATAAAGAATGTTTAAAAGTTAGAATAAACCCAAATGGAGACTTTCTTTCAAGTCAAACAAAATACGCACATTGACCAAAAATTATTTTTCGTTCCTTATTATTCTTTTGTTCTTTTGCAGAAAATTTCTACTTCAACCAGATATGAAACATTGTTTGATTCCATAAGTAATCTGTAGAAATTATATTTATTTGTAATCTAAAGGACTATAGTGTTGTTAAGACCAACCCATGCTAGCAATTTGCACTCCCTCTCTTTTGCTCCAGCCCTGAAAACAAAATACCTTCAAAACCTTTTCAAATCAACTGTAAAAGAGAAAAATAATGATGCTTGACTGAAAGGTAGTCAAAAGGGCACATTCACCCTTTTATTTCCATATTCAATTTAATCTTTTTAAAATTCCCTGGATTGACAAATGTTATTTCCAGCAAAATAAGTGAGGTAAGCAGCATTCACACAGATACTGCACTTTCTCTCTAGAGCCTGAGGTTAAATCTGTGCAGATACTTCTCCTATGAGCTTGTATCAAAAGCCTTTGCAATCTCAGCTGGTGTGACAGGAGACAACTCAACAGCATTGGACAAAGCTAAAGAATTAGTGTAATCAATCAAAATAAATACCTAGGTTGTAGTTTCAGCAAATTTATGACAGAAGTAAATATACTGGATTAACTCTTTATAATGTAGATTCAACTATTCTGTTTGAAACTACACTTTTTGATTCCTTTTTCATTACCTTTTCTGTTGATTTATGGAATTGTTATACTCAAAGAAAACAAATCTTATGGCAGTTTGCTAATAAATTGAGAAGGCATTTCTCTGGTATTTTAGGAATTTATTTTGAAGGCAACATTTTTAGAGTGCATTTGGCCATCTGCATATCACAAATTTGAATGATAGATGGAGGAAAGAAAGCAAGAGAAATCAAAGTAAGGAATCAAGAACCATTTTATTGGAGATCAAATTATTTAAAATTTAACTCTAGAAAATTTAACTGTAGTGGAGAGATAATAAAAAGGGAGCTTGTTGGAGAGGAAAAGTGCAAAGTTAACTTTGGTCACAATAGCCAATGATGAGATAAGAACCCTTTGGGTGTGTGTAACAACCATTTAAAAATATTGCCATACCTTTTTTCTTGCATGTCATTTTTTTTCCTTCCTGTCTTCCTGTGAAATCCTGCAAGTATATTTTACCTTATTTAGAAAATAAGTACCTGCAGTTAAGCATTTTCCTGACTCATCTGTAACCTATCCACTCATTCTGGTCAATAGTGTTTGCATAGCACAGTATGTTCTCATGTATTATTGATTTTTTTGTTTGTTTTTCACATGAATTACACTTCATTAATGAAATTAAATGCGCTGTCAGGATTGTTTTCAGACAAATGTGCTGTCCATTTGGTTAGACCTTCAGGGTTTGACTTGTAGCTGTCAAACAGTGCAACTACTGCACAAAAATATTCTTTGTGCTTTCAGCCAAGTTTTTCAATTTCTGCTTAGTTTTAGGAGGAGTTTAAAGAAAGGACAGAGAGTGAGTGACTGGGTAGCTCATACAGACATCGCAGAGAGATAATCCAGGTCATCCTTTACCCCTTAAATTATACTCCAGAGATTGTAAATGTTTCTCATGACATATGTCTGAGGCTTTACAAATTTCTCAAATGGTGCTTGTTTCTATTTTCTGTACTTCTGTCACATGGGAGCAAGTAACATTGACCCATTTTCCTTTTGTCTGCTTTGGTAAGTACCAAACTATTAGTGGAATCCTTTGAGTCTGACCTGGAGCGACCAGGAATGTGGGAATGGGCAGGCTGTCATCACAAACAGTATCTGCTGAGGCAGACTGAGCCTGTTCTCAGCAATTTCTTACTGATACTTAAGAGAATGAATGTTCCTTATTTACCTCAGTTTGTACATAAGGCTTCCAAGTAATTTTCCATGTCTTTGCATAATAAAATGGACTGTTGAAGTACACATAACTGCTTCCATTACATTGATCTGGAAATCAGAAAACTTCCGACAATTAGATATTAACTTTGGGAACATACAGAAAGAAGATCTTGAAGAAGTCTGTGTTTTAGGCATGGAGAATGGCTCTAGACAATGAACAAGCTGCAAGCCCAAACAAATAAAGCATCCATTCGGTATTTTTTCTTCTACCCACTAAAATGACTTTTCTATGGAAAGATTGTATTTGTCAGATTCCTTTCTGTCTACTGCTATCATAGATGCTCAGCAAGGAATAGTACTTAGGGGTTTTTGTGTGTTTGGTTTTGGTTGTTTTTCAATATGAGTCTTGGATGTTTAATGAAATTCTGCATCTAACTATCGCTTATTTTATTACTTAGCAAAACTAATTTTTGCAAATACAGTATCACTGGTTAAAGAGATAAGCCTTTATGGTCTTGTTTAAATGCAGATTTTATTTGTCCCCAAGGTTGTTGGCAGAGCATAGCATAAGGGTACGAGTGAAAAAGAAAGTTGTCCTTGCTATCCTCCTCCATACACATGTTGTTTCACTCCATTCAGAGTATAGCAACCTATATAGTCTCCTATCCAAATGAAGACTTGGTTATGTCTGTATTGTTCTCTTCTGATGCAAATACTCCCTTTTTCCCCCATAAACCACCCTTTGGCTGTTTCTCAGTTTCTAGATCACATACTTCTGTCTTTCTTTGGTGACCTTTCTGTTATCCGCTCCCAAGAACACATCTTCTCCTTTTCCATTTCACAACTGTTTTTGTGTTAAAGGCTTTCCATAAGGGACTTCCTTTCCTGGTAGCCTGGAAGAGGAATGAGAGAAGCTGATTCTGTGAGACGAGCTCTCCCTCCTGTAATGTGGGATGCCATGGTCTTCATAGCTGTCAAGGCTTGTCTGTGTTAGGATGTAAGCTCCTTGGGCAGAAGCTTTTTATACAGTGCCAAGAGCATTACCAGCACTTCCAGGTTTATGGCAGAGGTAGAATCATGAAGAGGAGCACAGTGACAGCTTCTTTCCATTGGACAAGGACTCAAACAGCAAAGGGCCCAAAGGCACCACACAATGCTGTGGGTGTTGTACTCAGATATATTCACTGTTCTAGTATTTTAATAAGGGTATGCACTGGCATGTAGATTTATGGATAAAACATTTTTTCCACGGGAAACTTTTCAGTTCAAATATGACTGTGCTGCTACTTCAAAGCATCCCCTACCACTGTGAGACTAACTTCCTTTCCACGACAGAGTCCACTCCTCCTAGTTCTTGGCACAGATGTGTGGTGTAACACCATCTTGCACCCTTTTTCACAGCTTTTATTTTACTCAGCTTTTATTTGCTAGGGACTTAGCACCATGAGACCATTCCCCCACCATCAGTGTGCCCTGATGGGGTAGCCTACATTGCATGAGCCCAATCTTGTCCTTCAATCTCTTCTCATAGAGTGAGGCTGCAGAATAGAGGAGGGGTGTGCTCCCCCAGTGTGACAAAGAAGTTTCTGTTGGTGTACCCTGCAGCTCCTCGTCCTTAGCCCCTGCCGTCAGACCAGAGGCAGAGGTAAATGTGCAGGCTGAGGACAGATCCGTTTGTTTTTCTTGTTCTTATGACACCTCACAAACCAAACTGTGGCGTTGCACTCTGCTGGCTCATACCTGGTGCTGTCAGCAAGGTCTTGACCGTCATGTACAGCCATAGGCACATCAAGCTGCTCAGGATTGCCTGAGCCACAGTTCCCTTTACAGGTCCTCCCTCTCCTTCTAAGCTGGCTTCTTTCTTTCAAACAGTTTCAGAGTTGGTTTTGCTAAATGACACAAGGTTATAATAAATCAAGTGAAAAGATATGTGTTGTGCTTCCTAGTGTATGGGAGAGGTCTATAGGATTTAATTACTTCCTCTGTAGGTCAGATATATGTACATAAAATCTCAGAAGTTGTTTAACTGCCAAGATCCTATGGTGTGGTTTAAAACATCCATTCAGTCAACTTTCAAATGCTGTAGATGTTCTGTGAAATATAAATGTAATGTAGAAGTAGTCAGTTTATCCAGTTAAACAATAGCTTTAGAATTAGAGAAATTGACGGAGAGATCCAGATTTCAGTAGAACAGAGAAGAGAGAAAGGACCAGAAAAGTTTCTCAAGGGGGAATAGACTTTTACCATCAAAGGAGATGGAAGAAAAATATTATACCCTCCAGGAAAACAGCAGAGCAGCCCGAGGAGAGAAACCATGTCAAAGAATTTAGTGAATTGTAAAGCCATTTGAAAAATGTCATTGCAAAATATACCTGCTGTTACATCTTTGGCCACCAGAGAAAATTCTGCTTAAAAAAATGAGCTGTTCAAGTGCCTCCAGGCAAAAATGCAGAGGAGGGTAAGTAGAACATGTAGACCTGTAGACCCAAGATCGTGGACGGGTCCACGCACAGAGCCACAATTAGTGTCTCATCAGGGAGCTGCTAACCCTTACCTCTGTAGAGCTGGTTTCTCAGGACTTGGCAGGCATGTAGTGGCATATTTTCAATCTGGCACAATGGCTTGAGCATCTCTTGAGAAAGGGAATGGTATGTATTGGAGTGATGTTAAAGATGCAGGGCACCTCCACAGGATCAAGCATCTCTGGGGCCTGGTCTGTGATGGTAACCTTAGTCAAGTGTACTAGAGAACAGTCATGCTTCCCCTGCCTCAAGCTGTCATCCTTCTGTGTCATGCCTCTAAAGCTGTCTGAGCCATTTCAGATACATGGGAAGTGGAGAACAGGTCTGTTGGGGTTAGTCTGGATCCATAACTACCATCAAGACCAAGGAAGATGTAGTTACCTCATGAGAAAACACACATGGGAAGAATCAGGGTATCCTTGGACTACTTCTGAAAGTGACCCTAACACTGCCCCAAGGTACCAACACTGACAACTTAGCGGGACACTTCAGCCAGTGCCCCACTGTGGTACGTGGTGTGCAGAACAAGAAACATCCAGAGAGGTAGGAGTCCTCCCCCTCAGGGGATGGAGACCCTTGGGCCCCCTGCATCTCCCTCCTCAGTGTGTCCTACCACAGGAGTATTCCCCTCTTTAGTAACATATGTCTGTAGCTATCAAAGGTACGCATTACTGTCACAGTAGTAGTTTTATTATGTGATAGTTGCTATTAGCCAGTGCTGATTATGTCAGTCGTATATCCTGGCCTGCATTAGGAACGGTGTGGCCAGCAGGAGCAGGGAGGTCATTCTGCCTCTGTACTCGGCACTGGTGAGACCGCACCTTGAGTACTGTGTCCAGTTCTGGGCCCCTCAGCTTAGGAAGGACGTGGAGATGATTGAGCGCATCCAGAGGAGAGCAACAAGGCTGGTGGGGGGCTTGGAGCACAAGCCCTATGAGGAACGACTGAGGGAGTTGGAACTATTTAGCCTGGAGAAAAGGAGGCTCAGAGGTGACCTTATCACTCTCTACAACTTCCTGAAAGGAGGTTGTAGTCAGGTGGGGGTCGGTCTCTTCCACCGGGCAGCAACTGACAGAACGAGCTGCACCAGGGAAGGTATAGGTTAGATATTAGAAAGTTTTTCACAGAAAGAATAATAAAGTATTGGAAGAGTCTGTCCGGGGAGGTGGTGGAGTCACCATCCCTGGATGTGTTTAAAAAAAGGCTGGACGTGGCACTTGGTGACATGGTCTAGTCTAGTCGAGGTGTTAGGGGAAGGGTTGGACTCGATGATCTTGGAAGTCTCTTCCAACCTAGTAATTCTGAGATTCTATAGGGTGATGAAGGAGCTGGTGGATGAGATATATATTTAACCAGCAAAAATCCTCTACATAATTTCAGCATGTCTTGCCTAAGCATGACAGTTTGTCCCCTCACATTTGCCAAAACCAAATAAACACTAAATACCATTCTCATTAAGTACACTTCTAATAAAAGAATTTTTTTTATCTTCTTAAAAAGCCCCACCACTCTGATATAAATATACAGACCATATTGTCTGCAGAGTCTGTGGCTTGGTGCATTTACACAGCTGTAGTATGGGCTGCTGTTTACACTCCCCCTCACAGACATTGTGTTCTGCCTTTTCCCTGTAAGGATTTCCCTTCTCTATCTATTCTTAGTCCTAGACAGAGAACTATCGTGATTTATATATGCTGTGCAACTTTAGTGACTTCAAAGATGCTTTGCATGGTGTAAATCACAACAACAACTGGCTGAAAAAACCCTCCTGCAATGAGGCATAATTGTAAAGCTAAATGTCTCTCTGCCTCTGTGTGCTAAATCAACAGGAGTCTTTTTCATTTTTGTGGGATAAACATACTTCTCTGTCGTGTATTTACAGTCACTGGAACACTCTTGCAGCCACTTATGAATCCTTTACTTCAAGAAGAGATTTTTCATACTGTAAATCCTGATTCTCTAAGCCAAATTCTGTTGAAGATGTCAGGAAATGTATGCAGTTGGAGGCTGCATAGCTCTTATCCATACCCAGTGGAGTACAATTTCATTTTCAATTCAGTTAAAAGCATTCTCATAATGAAATTAAATACATGATGTTAGTTTATAGCTAAACTGACAAATGCCTACTTAGTTTGTAACTCTTCTTCCTGTGCTCAGTTGTTCATCTAATCCTGTGGTGTATTTATTCAAACATCTACCACAGTTTTCAGAAAGAAAATTGGTCAGCTTGTGTTGTCTCAAGTGTTATAATCTATTCTTGTAATGAATTGAAATGCAGCTCAATCTTAAGCTTATCCCTTAAATAGCCATTTAGTTTAAGGAAGAACTTCCACAAAATTCCCTTGGTATGGAATCAAGTCATTCCTAAGGTTTTGTAACCTCTCTCAGTTAATCTGCATCTTTAAGCAAGTACATGATACCTTTTGCACATGTGTTAAAAATTAATCCCTTTAGCTGCAGGCTCATATAAAAGTTATGGGAGCTATCCACCCCAGTTGTGTGCTTGCCAAATAGACCAGAGCAATTGCCACCAGACAGAATTTGATTGAAGCCTTGCAGAAAGGACATTTCTGGTTTGATCCCTTGTTTTTGTGATTGCTGATCTGATTAGCTTTAGAACTGAAATTTGTCAAGAAGTAAGCTTTAGCTTTTTGAGAGCTAAATAAGCATCTAGGAATTCATGAGAGACTCAAAGTGTGTTTTGTAAGAAAGCAGAAGCATCACAGGCAAATTATATTGTTTGACCGGGGAAGACCCAGGTGTTTTAAATCAAAGCTGCAGCAGTAATGAAGACATTCTGGAGGGTCCAGGAGGGAAATGCTTAAGCTTCCAGCTTAGCCTTCTGTGAGAACCTTTCAGTTTCTTGTAATGGAAATAGGAAATAGCCATCTTTGCTTAAATTTGACTGTCAGGGAGAATTGAGATAAAACCATCCGGAGATATTAATCTACTACTCTCCAAAGCAAAATAGCATTGAGACTTCCTTCCTAGAAGTGCCTCCTTTCATGGAAACAAAGCTTTTGGTGTAATCACAGAACAAGCAGAAGTTTCCTTCAGTTGGTTAGCATGGGCTAGAAGGAGGAGAGAGTGGTAGTCAGAAAGAAAAATTACAGGAGTATACATAGTGATATATAAACCAAACAAAAGGCCAGTCTTTCAAACAAAACACTAATATTTAGATACTAAAGTGTCATGAGGTAAACAGAGACAAAGCAAAGAAAACCTCAGCAACAAACTGCTATTAAGAACTACTGATTTTAAAAACAACAAAAAAAAACAAAAAAAAATTCATTTTGTCTTAAAATATTTTTTTCCCTGGGAGAAGAAATGTTGCACAATCTATAAACACTTCAGGATGCAGGAACGTCAGCCAGCTGATGACTGGTTGAATTTCATTTATTTCCTATCTCACTTCTGAATATTTGGGCAGATGAAATTACTGAGAATAAGTTCTGATGGGAGCTGTGAAACACTCCCCTGCTTTGTTTAGCACTCTGAAGCTTAGACCAGTTTAGTCTATATCCAATGCATGTGCCTTTGTACAATGCCATATGCTTCAAGTGCTTCGTTGATTCTTACCAGCTTTTAGCCTGACACTTGTACTCATCCAGATTCTCTAACAAATAGAATCAGATGTGTCCCTGTAATGATGTAATCTTCTCTGTTGCTGTCAGTGTGATATGTGTTTTTCTGCTTTGTGTCTGGTGGATATGGAGCCAGCCATAATAGGAACTGCACATTTTCTTTCTCTTATGTGCAGTTGTGTGTGTTCCTGTAACCACTTCAGAATGACAGTGATTTTATCTCTATGCTACAAGATCGTTTTCTGTGTTCTGCCCCTCTCTTTTGATTAGGGTATTATGTGTCTCAGCTAGGTGAGATACCTAGGTCTAATCCCCTTGCACTTTTTTCTCCAAGGTTTTACTCAGAGTTCTTTAGCATGCAAAATTGGTGTCTCTTGATAATTCAAAGTAGTTGAGCTCTGGGTTACCTAGCTTTTGTTAGGGCTCTTTTAATGAAGAATTCTGAACAAATTTCCTTCCTTAGGTGAAAACTAAACAACTATAGAAATTAGAAATTTGAACAGCACATTTGTGTCTCAAGGGGAAGATACCCCATCTTATTCCTTCAATTTGGCTGAGTATCTTTCAGCTAAACTCCCTGGTACTGCTGACTTGCTCTTGGATAGAAGCACACATTCACTTACAAAATCCTGACCTGCATGTCAGTCATTAATCTTGTGTAGTACATCTCTTGTATAATCCAGAATCATCTATAAAAACGTTTAAAATTACAACTATTCCAACTGTTACTCTCTTTGTGCATTATCCTATACTGAAACTTCAGCCATCTGCATCCCCATTTGACCATGAAGTCCTTCTTTCACCAATTACACATCTGTTTTTGGTTCATTCATTTTCAAAAACTTAGCCCTTTCTTGCACTGGTACTCTGAGTCCCAATCTTCCTATGCCACCAGGGCGCATCCTTCCTTTCAGACTCTTATTACCAATCATTTTCTGGTAATGAAAAGAAACCTTGCTTTTGGTTTCTTAGACACCTCCTGCTGGCAACCTACACTGACCTCTTCATCCAGCCAACTTTCTTCCTGGATGTGCACCAAGCTGTTCCCTGCATGTGGCAAGGGTATGCCACAGACATAGCTGCATGGTATGCTCTGTCTTCACAGAGCCTGGTCCTACAAAGGAGCTGAGAGGATTTGAACACACTCTAAAGAAAACATGGGATCTTCCTACATTCCAGCCACTGAAAGCATAAAGCTTTGCTGAGTGTTTGCAGCTTTACAAAGGTTTGTAACTTGCCCGTGTTTCAGACAAAGGTCAAAAGTTGCTTTGCTGACAGAAAATCCTTTTCCTTAATGGGGCATGGGAATGGAAAAGAATGCTTCAAAGAAAGGGATCCCCAGGAGACACACTCATAGACCAAGTCAGACCTATACCATTACCCAGCACCAACAGACAGTGTGGGCAGTGTAGGAGGCTTAAAGAGAGCCTCGGCTCTTCAGGTTTCTGTGTGCCATGAAAACTCAAAAGGAGCATTTCTCGCCTACAACTAGTAACTGATGGCATGCACCAGCTCAATGATTGCTCTCTGGGAACCGTGCTATAGTGAAGAGACAGATCAAATAGACAAATGTAATGAAAAAGTATCAGTTTTGGGGTTTGAGATTATCACATATTTAATTCCACACACTGCACCTTCTTATTCAGATACCATCATTCCAATAGACATTATATTTGAAATTTAAAGGGAAGAAATAGCAGGATCCTGGTTCTGGATTGTACATTGCATTTTGTGTATTTGTTTTTCTAGAGAGAAGGGATGTGAATCATATGCTTAGGGAACAAATGAGTGATCCAAACAGGTGCTGCAGTTAAAAACTATGTGTGAAGGGAAAAAAAACTCCAAATCTCGCTTCTTTTCAATGTTTTGTCCTTTTACGTCTTTAACCAGATGTCATACAAATACTTTGGTACTGCTTTTGTGAGCACTTTCTTGAAGTTTTACAGAAAGCTGAGAATGGGAGAGACTGTAAATGTATGTGCATTTCTCAGATGAACTGCATTTGCCAACCAGTGCATAGGAACAAAGTCAAAGCAAAGAAGTTCCTCTGAGCATTTTGATTATGAGAAGATTTGTAGAGCTTTACTTTAATAACTGTAAAATACTTCAAACTCATTTCTTAATGTCAGCATTATTTATTTTTAGAGCAAAGTTCAGAAAATTTTGAATAGCTGTATATAAATTTTCTACATATTGTGGCTCCTTCAAATACACATATGTATACTTTTTCAGAAGTGATAGATTGCCAAGATATCTGACCTCTCAAGAGAGGAAG
The DNA here is from genome assembly GCA_013399895.1 of Serilophus lunatus. Lineage (NCBI taxonomy): Eukaryota > Metazoa > Chordata > Aves > Passeriformes > Eurylaimidae > Serilophus > Serilophus lunatus. The sequence continues at coordinate 60,329 of VXBA01003363.1, forward strand.
TTGAGAGGACAGTCTAGTAACATTTTCGTTCATTCTCAATGTGGAATAAGATCAAAAAATATGTATTTTAAATTCTGTTAATAGCCTTATCTTTTCTAAACCATAAGGTACTGGCAAAATAACAGCACAAGTAAACATGGCTCTTGATGCATCACATTAAAAAATGGCTTTTGTTTATGAAAACTCTTTTTGTTGCAGAAACTTGTGGGAATAATGTTGTATTAATGGTAGGATGTTGACCTTTTCCAGCAATGGAAGATAGTCTCAGAACAGGATCCAGGAAAAACAAACATGGAAACTACTTAACTCCTTAGTTGTGTGCCTGAAACTTTGTGAGGAAGCATTATTTACACTTAGACTATTGTACTTACAGATTGTGTCATTACATTAAAGTACCACACACACACGCAACCATTTTCACTAAGCACAAAGTTATCAAGAGCTTAAGGGAGCAAATAACTTCTGTGAGGAGGAATATTGCTATAATTTTATGTAGTATATGTAAAAATATGCAGTCATCTGCTATTGTCTGTGTTTTGTCTACATTTATTTATAGTCTCCTAGGTCAAGAGTAGGGCAGATTCTCTCCAGATTTTAGGGTATACAGTGTAGTGCTGCTGAACAAGAAGTTACACTGAGAAAAAGAGTGAAAACCAGCAAGTTTCCCTGTTACTTTGGACTTCAGCTCATTCTCCTCTTGTAAGCTAAAACTGTTCTTTCTGATTTTTAAGTGAAAAACCCCAAAACTCAGATGAATTCTGCAAAACTCGTGCACTTGACTTTTGCTATACAGTTCACCTTCACCTTTGCTGAATTCACTCCTGAACTCAGAAGTAGCCCCAAACTTAAGGGCTACGGACATCCACTCAGGATCTTGAAATGAGGCTTGGGAGGTACATAGGTTGGTAGTTTCCCTGTGGTCTAGAGAGAAACCAGTGAAAGCCCATGGTGAGGAAAGAAGAGAAATACTCTCTGATCTGTCTCTACAGTGTGTCTTCCTCCTTCTTGGACCAGTTGTCTATTGGCAGATGTCCTATAGATAGTTTCTCTTACATTCACATTTCTTTTCCTCCATGTTTTTTCCAAAGCCTCTCTCGTGACAGTTACATAAAGGACAAAGTATCTGTCACATCTTACAGGACAATTGCTGACTATCAGCATCAGCCTCAAGAAGAAAATGGAGCTATCATAGTTCATATCAAGTAAGCACCTCACCCATAGTCTTCACTAATTCTCATTCTCCATTCTTGTTAGCCAGACTATATTTGTCATTATGAACAAAAACAAAACCAACAAAAAAGCAGACTTTATTAGCAACATGTAATTTTAATGTTTTCAATAAACTATGTAAGTCAAGAACACACTGAGGGAAAAATGGTCATTAGTACAGTGTACCACTTCACCTTTACATTGATCTATACTCAGCAAACAAACAAAATCAGAAGCATTGATTTCAAAATAGTAGCTATTTTCCCCAAGGAGATTAGATTTATGTATTGTCCTTAGACAACTGTTCTGGGGCTCTTAGGCCTGTTTAGACACAAAGTACTTCAATACACATACTATTTGTCAATAGAGAACCTCAGAATCAGCTTTGCATAAAATGGGAATATTTGAGGAGTTACCACCAAAAAAATGGAAGCAAAAGGTGTTTCCTTCTTATGTATATTGTATCAATTTGTCCGTGCTCCCTAGGTGGATTAGAAGCCAGTTCATGAAGAAGCAGTTGATCCTACAACTTGCTGTTCACCCGTACTGCTGTGAATCAGCACTGATTTCAGCCCAGCTTTATGTACTTGTGGTAGTTCAGTGAGTATCTGAGTTGTGCCCACCGTCAGTGCATGAGCAGAAATGAGGTGCGGGAGGTGCTGCAACCTCCAGGCAAGACGTCCTTGTAGCCTTGGGCTCTCAGGAAACATTGCTTCCCTTCTTGGCTTAGCCACAGACTGTTGGAAGGGAAGTCATGTAAGGTGAATCTCTCAAGTGCTCAGTTCTCTTTAGTTATCTAAGTAAAACAGATTTCTGGTGTTTAACAGTGAGTTACATCCATTCTCTGCTGATTTTTGGTCATGATACTTATTTACTGGGAAGTAACTAAGTGAGAGTTGAAGGCACCTTAGGAAACTTGGAGCCAGGGTTTGGTACTGACTTTGCAAATTAGGTTTTTGTCTTTTGGATAATATGACTGTGGTTAAAGTTCTCAACCTTACTAAAGAAAATAACAGCTATCCCTCCTTTAACCCTCTTGTTTATTTGCAGTGCAACTCTCTAAACTTACTCAATGTGAACCTCTTTGAGATCTCTTTGTGGATCTCTTTGAGACTCTGTAGATTGTACAACTATTAAGCCCTTGCGACATTTGACAGGGCGTTTTTCCTTGTTTGTGTCTTGGTAAACTGTAAGATATGGCATTTCTGCTACTGTTCCCAACAGAGATACATCTGACTTCTCCTAAAGACTTCCAATAACTGGGATTCCACAATCTGCCAGCAAGCTTGTCAACGTATCTGAAGCTCCTCTGCTAGTATCTCTGCTATTATATCCCACTTAGTCTTTGCTGCTCCAGTTTATGGAGAGCTGACTCATTTATTTATTATTTATAGGTAAAGTTCTTTATATTACTGAGTATTCTTTATTGTTTTCCTCTTGGCTCTTGTAATACAGTGTCCAGAACTGAACTTAAGAGTATCATGACCATATCAATACTGAGAAGAGCATAGGGATTATTTTTTGTATCTCCTGCCTGTCTACAGTGTCCAAAAACTCAGAGGTGAGAAAGGTCATTAGAGAGGACATTGGAGGTTGGGCTAGATGACATTTAAAAGTTCCTTTCCAACTCAAGCTCTTCTAAAATTCTACGATTCTTTTGAGACAATTGTCATTTCTCCCTTGGATTATGTTGTTGATGTGGCCTTTCTTCAGATCTGAATCTGGTTTTGGATGAATGTGTATATATCTGAATACTGCATTTCAATATTTAGTGGAGCTTTTGATGCCAAGTAACTCCTGTTAGTGGGAGCTACACCTTAAGGATATGAATCTGAGGAGGTGGAAAATTATTCCACAGGCTATCTCTGCAACAAATTCTGTAGGGCTTGTCAGTCAGTGTGACAATTCTTCTTTCCCATCACTAGAGGGTTTCTTCTGTTCCTAGTCAGAACCTCACAATTTAGAATGCTCTGAATATTTCTAGGAAAGTTTGAGAAACTTTTGTCTCCAGTTGGTAAAAGGTGGGGAGCGTGAGACAAATGTGATATGCACCAGGAGTTGTGGAAATCTGTGTATGCCTCTCTGGATTTTAATATAATTTCCCTTATCAAAGTTTCGAAGTAATGCTTGCACAACAGTACATCATGTTTTCATAGCTGGGCAGTAAATCAGAGTGAGGAGGTATAAGTGGCAACTGTAATTGCACAGCACTGTGTGGACACAGAATAGCTTCTGCATGTGCAGTACAATACCTCCTTGGCTCCCTAAGCTTCCAGAAAGTGAGAAAAGCCTGTTTAGGACTGCCTTTTCAAAGCCAGTCAAAACAAAGTAAAAATAACAGGAATCTTAAACAACTCTTGCCAGTTGGCCAAAATGACTGGGTATGCTTTGCTTAGGTCAAGATTTTGCTGGAACATATCAGAAGTGAGAAGTTCATTTGCAATGTAACTGTGCCAATAAATAGCCGAAATAACACTTGGAAAACTCAGTAGATGGACAGCTCTCTCATTTGTCAGCAGCTACTTTTCCAATGCACTGAGAACTGTGGGTGGCACTGGGGGCCTTGTGGGAAGGTTTCAGGAGGAGGGGTTGATTGGAATAGTTTTAGTATGATGAGGACTGTCTTTAGCTAATCAGTTGTTTGAGTGGAATTTTATCTCTACTGGGAGGTGAGCTCATTCGCCTTTATCAACCTCAAATCCATGTTTAGAAAAAAATCAAAGTAAGATGCATTCCTCTTCTTGATGGCTTATTCTTGCAAAATGCAACTGTTTCTTACCACCCCGTGTCTCCTGAAAATGAGCTGTGTTTTGATTTCAGTCTGGTTTCTACTTTCTTTTACTGAAACAAAAAAATGCAAGCCCTCAGATTAGCACTTTGTATTTCTGGCCAGTTTTCAGTGACGGATTTTAGAGCATCTCACAGCACGTAAGACTTTATCAAAGTACACCAGCCACCTTCTTTTTATTGTTTTCTTTCTTGTTTAAGACCAGGTTATAGAATGCAAGTAAGGCAGGATGTTTTATTCATGCTTAGGTTCACTGAAACCCATCTGGCCATCCATACTACTAGGCATGGAATTTCCCAAATCTCTGCATTGCTTTCCTACCCTGCTTTCACTGCCTGTTTGTTTTTCTTTTTCTCCCTGGCTATTCCATGCCAACCCCACCCTTCTCTTCTAACTGGTGCTTTTCTCTTCAGGAATGTGCACCTGATGAACCTGAAGATGTTCTTTTTGCCAAGTGACTATTTGGTGAACAGACTTCAGGAGGATGTGGGAGTGGATGGTGAAGGAGACAGAAGGAGGAAAGTTGTGGATGTGATTTGTCTAGGAACTGGCAGCAGATGGCTGGGACTAAGGCCCATAGAGGAGAGGAGCAGTGGGAGCAGGAGGGAAGAGTGATTTGGACTGTAGAGAAAAAGCAGTCTAAACACAGCAGGGATCAGGTTTGCACAAGGGGAAAGTAACTTAAGGCTATTTTGTGTCAAGAGTTTATGTGGTGGACTTGATCCTCAGTAAGGTGTCATGGAACAAGGTGTCATGTTTGTGTTCCTCTCCCTATTTGAATAAAGTTGCTGGAAATGAAGTGAATTGGGGTATTGTCAGTGTAATGTTTTGTTTGTTTGAGGGCCAGGTTAGTCTGTGAGGTATAACAATACCAAATTCACTCACTGTGGGCAGCTCAGTGCCATCTCAGCTGCTCTCACCATAGGCACTGACCACCCATCCCTCTTGCAGTGGTATTGATAAGAGGATTAAGGGGCCTTTCCCTCCACCTTACTTCAGGGAACAAGGCAAAGAAGTTAGGGAAAAGGGGCATGAGGGTTATTTAATCACATCTTGAGTTGGGCCAGTCAGCAGCAAATGGCCTTTGATTTTTACCTACTTTTTTAAAAGAATGTTTTTCCTAAACTGAAATGAATCTGGTTCCCAAGTCAACCCCTGGAATATTTTCAACAAACCACATAAAAATGCAGGGAGGACATAGTGAAATAAATCTTATTTTAGTAAATAAACTGAATAACAATTTTCCAAAGCCGTTCTACCAAGTGGATTTTGTAAGGCTTGATGGGTGACAGAGTAAGGTGGTGTGTGCTGAGATCCAGGACTCTCTTCTTCGGTTTTCCCAGGCCACAGGAAGGTTGCCATCACTGGATGGGCTGAGGATGGATCTGTGTGCTTTTGTGAAATGGAAAAAGTGATTCACCCATCCTCCTCCTCAAATACTTAAGTACTGCCCAGGAAGGACAATAAAGGCGGGATTTCTATGCCTATCCTTTCCTATAGAGACATTTCTATAACCAAAGTGTGGCTGGAGGAAAAGGGAGGGGGTTAGAAGAGACAAATCCTGGTCTTCCATGCTAAAAAAGCATCTATATAGCCAGAATGATGCCCACAATTTGCCCCATGGAAAAGCTGTCTATCCTACTGACTCCATGAAAGGAAGATTCATTACAGAAGTATGCATAAACTTCTTCCTTCTGAATTGGCAACCTACAGCTCTCCCAGCTGTTACACTGGAGGGGCTGCTGCAATGTAGTCCCATACTCTGAGATCAGACATAACAGTGATGCAGGGAAGGATTTCTTAAGAAAATAACTGAATGGGAGATGTTATTTTTTTTTTGGTGTTTCAGATAGAACTAATACATACTGGAAGCATCAATAAAATGAGGAAATTCAAAAGTAATGGTAGTGTCACTCTGTAGGATAGACTGTAGATTTTACTCCAGCAATTTGAATTTAATATTTAGTTTTTTAGTTAGGCAATTGTCAGTATGAAACTCAAACTTGCAATTAATTTGTAGTTTGTAGAAAAATGCTGAACTACTTGAACTTACACACATTAAGATAATCAGTTTATCCTAAAAGACCATAATGAAGGAATTCAGTGAATGGGAATTACATAAACTCTACTATTGCTGTTGAAGGACATGATCTATAAATTAGGAGATTGGGAGTAAACAGGAAATTCCACAGAACAATTTCAGGATAAAGAAACTATAGCAGCAGATGGAAAGATGTTTCTGTTGGGAGATTTTAGAAGTTGATTTTGATACCATCTACCTCTTTTTAAAAGAAATAACCAGTCCATCTCCAAGTTTTAGTTGTGAATTCCAGCTGTGCATTAGCAAAGCAATTCTCATGCCAGCTAGAGCATAATGCTGCACAACTCTTGTCAAAAGTTCTTGTTCCCATATGCAGGTTTTTTTCCCCTCTGCTTTTAATAACATTGGCAACTTGTGGGCATGGTATGCCTGAATACCCTAAATGTATTAACATATGGACAAGGATGTTTGAATGTGTTTGAATTTTCCTTAGGGCTAGAGCGAGATAACAGATAAAGGGTGACTAGATCTTGCAATGAAGAATAATTGAAGCCCTTTATGCTTAATGTATCTTACGTAATGTAAAGTAGATGGTAGTTATTTTCTTCTTAATGGTATGGATCAGGCTGCAGTATAACTCCTGGTAGCAATTAGTCACAAAAAGACTTATTCGGTCTTTTTATTTCACTAGCATTTCAATCTCAGAGCAAAATTCAACTTGCTTTCTAAAAGGATATCCCCAGACATATATTAACATTCCTACAGAATAAAAATAGGGCCTTTCAGTATTAAAAATGTTCACAGAAATGTTCATGTTGACAAGTTATTATTATTTGCATAGTAACTACTTTGTAAAACAACAAAAAGCCCAAACAAAAAAAAAAAAGGCGAAACAACCAGAAGAGAGACCAATTAGCAAATAGTTTGAATGCTTGAGATAAGGAATCATAATGCTAATAGGAAAGAAGAAACCTCACGTTTAAGGTAGTTTCTCAGCAAGCTGCATAATAATGTCCAAACGTGCTTCCTTTTGGCACATGTCATTATGCGCAGACAAAGAAACAGGAAAGGGTTTTTTTTTTTAGTTCCCTGTGTCAGAAGGATACACTGATGCTGAACTCAGCCATAAAAGTACATTATTCCTACTAAAGAAAAAAAAATAGCTTTGGTTTTATGCATAGTGCTGTATTACAGTTGAGGCAATGTAACTCTGGAAGGATGCTTTTGTGGATCATGTTCTGGTTTTCATCTATACAATGTCTTGGCTCAGTATTACCGACGTATTCTACAATTGTTTATGATGAATAAATCAATTTATTTAATAAAGAAACATGTCCCTTTGCTATGCACAGTGTGAATTTTCAAGTCTGCTGTAGATATGGCAATAGAGAGAAAGCTGCTCTGTGCGGCCAACATTGAATTTCTCAGTTGTTCTCTGTTTTAAATATAGAAAGCTGCCCATATCACATTTCTCTCCCTGGAGATAGACCTTCATGTAGTGGAGCTCAGTGGGTACACAATAAGGATGGGGAGGAGTAAAATTTGAAAGAAGTGTGGTTTCTCTCTTCCACAGAAAGGGTGTTATGCACTCTAGGCATGAAGAACTTTCCTGGAGCATGTGTGCCTGTTGGGGTGGGGGCAGGGGGGAATGGGGGGGTGCAAGACTCACACTTTTACTGAATAAATCACTATCACAGTTACTATGGAGAATTTGTATGCAAATAATTTTAGTGAAGTTTTCTTTGCAATATGGAATAATCAGAAAGATAAACATGGAATTCTTCAATTAACAGTTCCAAGTTAATGTGGTGGACTGAGTTAGAGATACTCTACTGTCATCATGATTCACACAGAAATTTAATCTGAAAAGAGGTCTTTATGTACTAAGGTGATGCAAAAAATGCTGTATATGCATATATGCAAATATGCAGAAATGAGATGTCACTCACTGATCCAGCTGTCAGACTTTTGCCAGCATTGAGAAGGAAAGCCATGGAGGTGGGAATTAAAATGCTCAGGTCTGCAGAGGATTAATCCAGTGTCTTAGCTATGAAATAATGACAGTGTTGTTAATTTCTGCTTGTTGTCTCCATGTAACTGTTCTTTCCAGCTGTTTCCAAGTGGTCTCTAATTTGAAGTATACTGTAGGTCTTCTTGCAGCCAGCCCTGTAGGGCCCCCCTCCGTCTTCAAGAGCTTCATGCTTTTCCAGTAGAGCATGGGGCAGAGGAAGGGGAAGAGGAGAGCAAAGAAGACCTGCGTCTCATCCTTATCCACAGTAAGGGTTCAGGAGGTGGGCAACTGTTTTGGGTCCTTCTCTTTAAACGTAGCTTAAACTGAAAAGGAGGAGCTGAATTCCACCCAGTATATATATGGACTTCTTTGGAAGACCAACAGCAATTGAGACCTCCCCACCCCCTGTGGAAATTCCACAGCATTCAATGTGAAAAATCTGATTTCTTGCCCTGTTGGGGTGTGTTTCAGATATCCTGACTGGATCCCTCTGTGAGGATGCTGACGCCACTCTAAACAAAACTACGCAAGCAGGCGGGCTATGATGCCACATTAATCTCAGCAAGTATATTCTTCAAGTGCAGCTGAGTATTAGACCTATCACAAGAACTCATGTAGGAGGAGATGATTATGCAGTAGCAACTTTGTTTAACATTTCTTCACGTCTGTGGTTAACAGCAAGTTCTTGAGTGTGCTAGACACTACTAGAAAAGGGAAGGATTTTGCAGCTCCTGGCACTGCATATTATATACCAGCAAAAAAAGCAGATTTATTTTTGCTTGCTGAATGAGAGAGAGAATGAAGTGCTGAGAGCTCTGTAACATTTCATACTCCTTTAGACGCAAAGAGCCAGATGAATATTGTTGGAAAGAATGTGTTTATACAAGAATCATATTTATCTCAGAAGCTGGGATCCTGACATTAGACGAGACATGAGGTGAAAAAGCTGAGCATGTAATAACTCAGCAAAATTTCTGCTTCTGCCATGTATTTGAGTAAGCTTCAATTGCTTATTTTTAGAGGATAGTTGTAGAACAGCTCACACACAATTGGTTTGCCATAAACATTCAAATATAGATTGAGAGAAAATAAAATATGTTCATTAAGGAAGCATTGTTTTCCAATTTTCCTTAACTTCCCTGAAGAAAACAGCCACAAATGATGCTCTTTAAATGCCTGCATTTGAGCCTTTAAAAAAACTAACCACCTGGACTTTGGAAAAAATATTGCACTTGGTCTCAACCTTGCACTACATTGCAAGTTGTTGATTGTGCAATCTGGATGGATTCTTCTGGCGTCTCGAACTACATTCCCATGCTCTTTGACTTCATTGATTTAACAGTAAATGGCACATTCTTGGAATGCTGTCAGCGGAAGTATTCTATAGAATATTGGTAGGAATAAGCATGTGAAATAGTTTGTATTTTAAGCAGAGCTGTTATCCCCTCTTGTTATAATAGTGTGGTTTCTTTCATTCCCATGTTATTTCTAAAGCTTGTTATAGTGAGAGATTCTGAGCCTTGAGAAACTGAAGTTAAACTATTTTTTTTCCTCAAGTGCTTTCTAAGAAAAAAAAAGAGAGATGTTGGAAATTTTCCCATCACACATCTGTTAGATGTTAGACCCAAATTTGTTCCCAGTTCAGTTGCACTGGTCTGGTGCATACGCTCAGCTGGTGTAATGGAACTTAGTGGAGTTAATCAGAGATGATAAGGCAATAGCATTTATTGCAACTGTTGCATATCCCTTAAGACATCACAACAGACTTACTGTTTAAATAGCGGTGACAGCTGTGTACTGAGAGCTAAAATGATCACTAATTAAGAAAATCTTACCGTGAGAGGCAGAGAAATCTATAAATCAAGGCTTGTAACACAAAGAAACTATAAAAGGCCAGAAGCTGACCCATAGAGAACCTTGTTCTAGCAGACTTCCACCATCAATTTCTCTTTGCAGTGGGAACCTTTACAGCATCCACTGCTGCAAGCCAGTGAATATCCTATTCCAGCACTGTATTCAGTTTGTACTACCTTTTGAATACCATTTTTTTCTCACTTAATTCTTTCAGAAAGAAATATATCTAAATCTGAGTTGTGATTTGCAGCGTGTACACTTACTTTTCTGTTCACATGAATATTAGGGAAAATAAATTACAATAAATGCCCATTTGATTGAGTGTGCAAGCTGTTACCTCCTTTACTTTGATTATCAAAGCCATACTAGTAAGAACCTACACTGTTGGGAAAAAGCTGAAAAACAAGAAAGGCTAAATTTCTGCTCAATGCCCTTTCAGTAAACTCTGGCAGAGGAAAGGGGAACTAAAGTTTTTCTGTAAAAGCAGCTGAAGAAGTTCCCTCCAGCATGAGGAAATCTTAGGCTGGAATAAGGCCAGGAGAGCCAGCATGGTGACATTGACTCCACAGCATAGCAGATGTAAGAGGGAGGAGACAGCAAGATCCAAGCATGCTGTGCTCGAGTATAAAAACAAGGAGACTGCTTTTAGGTAGTGTATGGCAGAACAAATGTTAACAGAGCCAATTTTACTGACCTGAAATATGTTCAAAATTTGTGATATTTTATTCCTAAATAAGGCAAAACTGAGATTTTTTTAAGAACAAGGATGAAAAATCACTTTTAGAAAAAGAAATACAGACGTGGCAATGCAGCTGTTCTCTAGGCTTCAACCTGAATTTCCCACATCTCCTATGAGGGCTGTAGCCATTCACTAACATAAGAATTGGCACCATTTCTCGTTTTGACCAAAACACCTATTTTGGAGTTGGCAATTCTGTGCCATTTTTCCTCCCCAGTATCTCCTAAACTGAAGCATTCAAGGAACCCATTCTGAAAGACCACTGTTTTTGTTCAGCAAAATAATCCTACACAGCTCCGGTTTTAAAGCTGCTTAAATCCAGTGCTTAAGTCTTTTTGGACTACCCTCAGGATGGGTGGCTTCTGTGGCTTCATGTTCCCAGCTTTGTATAGCCCTGAAGATCTAGAAAAACTGCAAGTGTGCAGTGGTTGAGCTTATGTTTCACTTTGGTCTCCTATAGTGAGTGATAAGCTCTTATACAGTCCACTTGGGATCTGTAGGAATATCAGGACTTAATTGTACCAATTTTTTTGTATTCATGTCCAGCCTTCAAACAGTGCTTCATGACCAGGATTAACTGCAGCTTATTCATTGCTTTACCATCCAAGGGCATAACAATTCATTCCAAGTAGTGCTGTTGAGAGCACACTGTATTCTTGTTAATATTACATGACAACTTCAGATTTTTTTTGAAACCTCCTTTCTCAGACTGTTTATCCATCTACATTGATACTTGCCTAGAAATATGAAGTATCAGAAATTTGTTTACCAATAAAATGTGTATAAAAATATCTGGTACATGTGTATCCATTTCCCGTAGTTTTTTTTCTATCAACAATTTTTTGAACTGATAGAAATATATAACAATGCAAAAGTGAATACATTTCAGTGATAAAAGGTATGTCATTTATTGGACTGTACTCAGTTTATTTTGATATGCCTTAATTGAAGTAAACTGACCAAAAAAGCTTATTTTCTCCATTCAAACCAATAGAGTACCCATTTGGACTTCACTTCCAGAAACATTTCTCACGGGAATTTCCTGCTCATGTTGTGGTTAGTCTATGTGAGCAACAACTGAACAACCAGGCAAAACCACAATAATTGTTGCAGGCATCTGATTATAATCACTAGCAAAACGTCTAATTCTTATTTCTCCAGCTATAACTCCAAATGTTTAACTAATAACACCATATACAAACATCACCATGATTATTTTGCTGGGTTTATGCACTGGGCAACACAGACAAATTTTGGAGCAAGTTCATGAGAGTGACTCAGACACTCTTTGCTGTCACTGCAGCTCACAAAGAATTTTGCAGGAGGCAGAACAGAGCATGTGAACCTTGATGCAAAATTATCTGAACTAATCAAACCAACTTATCTTGAATGAATAGTCTTTCAGTGGAGATAATGAGGAGCAAATAGACTGGAATCATGTAGGAGGACTTAAAACAAGGAACTCTGTATTTTAGGTTTGGAATAGTAAGTGGCCTTGGGACATTAATTTTTCACAGTATTTATTCTCATTTTTAGTACTGTGGTCTTCATGCAGGTGACTAAAATTAATCTCCTGAATCATTAAGTGAGAGAAAACTGACTGCTGCACATGAGCTGTTCATTTTTTGGCATTTCTAGAGCCTACTGTAGATCATTATCATGGATATGTAAATGTTCTTTACTCAAGGAAGATGGACAGCATTTATCAGAATTGTAAGGGCACAAGTACTGGGTACTGCCCAATTCCTCAGTCCACGCGAAGCATGCTTTAGCTAGCCCTTGTCTGAACAAGGCTTAGATTAAGTCACAGCCTGGCGCTTTGTGTTTACATTTTTGTCACTGTGTATTATTATCCCAACACATATCTTTTGCATTTCTTCTCTGAACTTGTTAACAGCTGCGCGGAAACTGTCTTCCAAATTGTTTTTCCAAGCTTCTTCCTTAATGTTCTCCATAAATAAAAAAGTCCTGTTTATCCCTGTGATGAGGAATTGCTGCTGCTAAAGCAGTCTAATAATTAGCAAGTATCAAACTGACAGAAACTCACTCCAATTGTCTGAGACCTGTGGCTCTCTTGGGGTGAGATAGGGATTGCATTACCCACATGTGTTTCTGCAAAAGATGGAAGAGGACTCGCTGTGGCCTTCAGGGAGGTGAGTGTGAGGAGATGCTGGGTAATGACTAGAGGTCAGTGTTCTCATCAATGGGTACTTCCCGTCTGCAGTTCACTGCACAGGAATGATACCATTTTAGCTCAGTGCATACCAGTCTCAAGACAACATCAGTATCTGGACACACACAGTGAGAAATGAGAAGGCTGTAGTTTCACCTGCTTATCCTACAACCAGTCTTTAATTTCAGACAAACATTAAGGTAAAAGTAAATTTTATAGTAATATGTTCTGTAGTAAAATAGTTTAGATACTGTTAGTCTAGAGAGAGTGCAGAAGAAAAAAGGAAAAATAGTGCAGACAAAAAATCAAAACTAAAGAAAAAAGGCTATATATCATTTTTTTCTAGTACTTTCCCTATTTTATCCAAAACAACCCCACCAGAAGTCTGTACTTTTCGATAGCTGAAGTAAAAGTTCAAAGGCAGCATTGTGGGAGATGGAGGTGTTCTGCCATCAAGTCTGTCTCTATCAGTTTTCTTCTCAGGGGTTTCTGTGTACCTTCACATCTCTTTCCAATGGCCCTGCATCTCAGACATAGAATTTCTGACATCCCCGAATAGGATTAATGGCTGGTACGTGATTGCCAAGGTGCTAGAAATGCTGATGTGCCTCAGCATAACTTCATGGAGCATCTCTTGCCTGAATTTGCTGGGGTTTTTTTCCTAATACTTCTTCTAGTTTCTTAATACTACTAATTTTGTTCAGCTGTAGTGAACAAAGTAATCCCTGCATGTTATCAGGGTAGTATCCATTCCTCTTTCTAAGTTGAAAGCTATATTCCTTAAAAGTATACCAATTAATAGCTGTATCTTATATATGAAAGAAAGTAATGCATATCTTTTATGAATAGCACAAACTTAGAAAAGATTGAAAAGAAACAGTTTGACTGAACAGTCTTGTGGTAATAACATTTGAAGGGGGGAGTTGCAGATCCTATTTCATGAACACCCCTGTCTTCTTCAAGCTGGCAAGGCCTGCTATTCCTCAAGGGTCTGCCTCACCCCTCCTATTGCTTTCTCTGCTATTTTATACTTTGATCCAACTACTTTCAGCTGTTAATTTTTTTACTTTCTGCTATTTCTATTGTTGTCAGTGGCAGTCTAGGGCAGCAGTGTGCTCAGTGTGTTGGAGAATGTTGTGTCCTGTTGTCAGTTGTTTTCTCAAGCTATTGCTGATTTCTCTGTCAAGGAATAAATATTTGCTTGGTTAGCAAGATCATCAGTTCTCTAAGATATTAATTGAATGAAGTAGCATGTTGCCTAGTTAAACAGCTGAGAAAGAGTCTAAGCCTATCTTTTACTATACCTTGAAATATATTTCCGTCTGTTTTCCTTAATGCTTCTGCTGTACACTCAAAGTAAATTAATTTCATTTTTTTCTGATTTGCTGCATACTAGTAATTGAATTTATTGGGAAAAATACACTCTAGGAAGAACTGCAGAAATCTCATAGCTACATTACATAAATAAAATTATTTGAATTTCTGTGGTAACTTGAAATCTAAGACATCCATAGCTCAGTGTCTAGTCAGGCCCTTATAAATAGCCAGAATTAACTATGCAATTATAATACATCATATTTCTCTTTGGAATAAAATAGTTTTAGTGAATGCTGAAAGGAAATAGTTTTGGGGGTTTTTTTCTGTCCACAGTCTATCAGAGATAATAATGCAAATGCTTTTCTTGTGCTGCTTCATTAAAATTCTTCCTGAATTGCATAACCCAATTAAGTAATTGGATTACCAAACTGTATTCTCTTAGAATTAATTTCATCTTCTCAATGTATCTAATGTGTGTAGAAATTAGATATCTAAAATCATCAAGATCAAAAAGAATATGCAAATAGGCAAATTGCTAATTTTCTTCATTGCACTTGGGTTAATATTTATGGAACTAATGTTGTGTTAACCAGCATAGCTAGAAACAAGTTTTCATTGATTCTTAATACAGTCCTTGTTACTGAAAACTTATCATCTGAAAATTCTGTCAGCTCTTTAAAAGACAAATTTAATCTTTGGGTTTGTTAGTTTTCTTTTTCCTTGTGTCTGTTCCAAAGTCTGTTGTAGGTTTCTTGTTTGTTTGAACGTAGCGGAGGGGAGTAGAAACAAAAGTATGGTCCTAACTCAAATATACTCAGTCGAAGCCAAATAACTCCATCATCTCTTTCTTTCTTTCTTTCTTTCTTTCTTTCTTTCTTTCTTTCTTTCTTTCTTTCTTTCTTTCTTTCTTTCTTTCTTTCTTTCTTTCTTTCTTTCTTTCTTTCTTTCTTTCTTTCTTTCTTTCTTTCTTTCTTTCTTTCTTCCTTCCTTCCTT
>VXBA01003363.1:75583-206638 GCA_013399895.1 Serilophus lunatus
CCCTCCCTCCCTCTCTGACTCTTTGTTCTTTTAAATGTACCCTCTTTTTCCTGTGAAAATTAAATTAAATATCAGATTGTATTCAGAAAAAGGTGGTGTTTTTTCCCTCAGGAGTGCTCTCTGATGCCTGCCTGTGGAATAAATAACAGCAGAAACTTCTCCAATCTAGTTCAGAACTGCAAAATCTGTGTAAAGCAGTAGAGTGATAGGTCTGGCAATGTTTTATCTTAGGTTTTTAAATCATTGCAGAGCTGGAAGCTTCTTTTTTCTTATAAATGCTGTAAATATCCATCTAAACAAAAGATACAGGAGACCTCACACATACACAAATATGTCCACAACAAGCACACAACAATTGTTTGCACAAGCAGATAAATATAAACTTGCATCTTGGCTTTTGTTGGTAATGTTAACTTTACCCAATGGTCCATAGTAATTATCAGTGTTTATCAGTAAGAAATTATTCTGCTTCATGTCAGTGGCTCCCTCCCCTCATCTGTTCTGCAGAAACTAGAATGCTTTATGTCTTGTGTTAGATACACAGAGATCTGAAGACAGCAAACCAAGGGGGGAACAAATATGTACACAGACACAGAAAAATGCTACAGTCATCACAGAGATGAAAAAAAAATCTAATAGAATGAGACAACATCTAAATTACAGGATCTTAAGGAGGATTTTGAAGATCAGATGTATTGATGTATTTATTTCACTGAATCACAAAATGGTTGAGCTTGAAAGGGGATTTTAAGATCATCTAGTCCAAGCCTTACTGCTCAAGCAGGGTCAGCTAGAGCAGGTAATATTTGGTTATTGTCCAGGTAAATTGGTAGTTAGCAATCTCTAGGCCATAGTGACTCATTTGGCCATCCATTTGTTCACAGTCTGTACTGAGCACTGTAGCTTCCATAACACTATTGCTTAGAGTTTGTTTGCTTTCATATAGCAAGTGTCCCTTGCCTCTTGACAAAAAAATCAGTAAAAAATGTTAGGCATTAGCTTGCATAGGAGAGCTAGCATTGGCTCTTTTCAGTAGCTAGGTAAAAGCCGTAAGTTCTCCCAGGTGCAGAAAAGGTGAGAAAGTTAAGGTGCAGACATTTTTTCATGAGAAAGGAAAGAGGCCAAGTGTAGATTAGATAATAGGAAGAAATTCTTTACCGTGAGAGTGATGAGACATTGGGACAGGTTGCCGAGGAAGAGAGGTGGTAGGGAGGTGCCCCATCCCTGAAAATGCTTAAAGCCAGGCCTGGATCGGGCTTTGAGCAATTTTATAGTGAAAAGTGTCCATGCCCCATGGCAGCAGAGATGGAACTAAATGATCTTTATGGTCTCTTCCAACCCAAGCCATTTTCCATGATTCTATGATCAAACAAAATAATTTGTTCTGATTCTTACCTCAATGCTCTGCTGAAGCAGCTGTATAGCCACCCCCCCACTGTCTACAATAATGGTTTAAAAAGTTTCCAGTAGCTTTTGAAACAATTTCAAATGATAAATAGTCTTTCTCCTTGAGCAGCTGTGAGACTGTCTGCTCATGATGTTCTCCAGATCATCTTTTCCCATGACTGATGAGATTTTGAAATCTGCAGATGTGTGGGCACTCTTGGCCCCCATTAGTACTACATCAAACTGAGTATAAGAGAAAAACTAGATATTTTGTAATTGATCTGGACAACTTTCCTGTTTAAGCTTATACTCCACCCTTGATCCTCTTCTAGACTGTTATCACAAGTTACATTCATTTTTTTTTCAGATAGATGATACAAAACTATTTACTTCACGATTCAAAGGAAAATACTTTTTACTCTCCTCCTGTCTGATTTCAATGAGAAAAAAAAAATAATAAAACTTCTCAGTTCTTCAAGTAATTGGTTGCTGTAATACTTTCCCCAAATAATTTAGCTTGTGTAGATCATTCAGCTTAATTTATTACTGCCAACTTGTAAAAGCCCTGTGTTAATCTGTGCATGCAAAAGACAGGAAAAGACTGGACATGATATAAATACAATTATAAATTTTATTACATATTGCTGATAGTTTTCAGTATTTCTGTTTACTAGCTAAAGGTGGCAAGGCTTCTCATAGATTACTTAGACTATTTTGGTTTTTTAGAGACAAACCCAGTATGAAGCCAGGCCCAGCTTAAAGACCATCAAAGTGAATGCATTAAAGTATTTGTGATGTTAACAAGCCCCATACACTGGAAGGCATAAGGGTTCATTTAACTTCAGTGTAAGCTGACTCAACAGCAGGCTTCAGCAGAGTCCCAGTTACTGAAATTTCTAGTGCATCTGCATTGATACATCAAGGTTGGGAAATCATGTAGAGAAAACAACTGTACAAACTCTAATCAGATGATATCACAGCACCCTATTGCTCTTGAGATGGATCTGTCCAGAAGTGTTAGGAGAAAAAAAGATGTCTCTTATTCTGCATCAACAATGACTCTTCATATTGCTGCGCACATCTGCCTTAAAGCCCCCCCATCCTTCCTGGTGGTTCAGAGCCAATCATCTGACCTTGCTGGGAGCTCAGAGACTGTCCCAAACTGTAAATTCCCATGACTGGAGTATGAGGGTCTACACTGAGTCCCTTGTACATGTTGCTAGAGCATGTATCCTGGGCTCCCATGTGGAAAGGGTATCTCAGTACACAACTTACTGAAAAGTCACAGCCTCTGTCAGAGAATTGAATTTTTTCTACTGGATGATTAAAACATCCAGTAATAACTTCTATTTGCATGATCAAGTCAGTTTTGATAGCTGTTCCCACCACAAAAATAGTTATGCTTTTATTTAAACAGAAGAGGAGCACAGAATGGAAAAATTGGCATACGAGGGACTGAACTCCTGGAGGGGTTTTAATTTTCACATACTCTAAACTCATGGAGCCTAATGAGCTTAACATTTTGGCCAGTTGCACAATTTGGAAATTTCAACAGTGAATGGTTTTTTGACCAAAAAAAAAAAATGTTCTCACAAATACAAAAAGTGAACAGATGTTACTATTGGTGCTTCCAACGCCTACTGACAAAAAACATCTGTGTCGAACTTCCTGAATTTTAGGATCTTGAGAACACTCCCACACACGACTGAAAGCCATTTGAAAGCAATTGGGCTGGCAGATTTACTCTCGGGTCTATGACTGAATGTTCTAACACAAGCAGGTGCTGGTTGTTGTCTTGCCTTGAGGAGCTCAGCTAGCCAAATAGCAACCTTGCCATCTGACCAACTGTGTTGTCCTAGTTTTTAACATTTTTTGTGAACTATGCTTTTAAAAAGTCCCAGAAAGCAGTTATCTTAATAGTATGATGGTAATAAAATGAATGGGATGAATGTAAAGAATAAAAAAAAATTATTTTTATGCAGATATTAGCAGAATAGGATTGCACTGCATTGTATGGTGCCCTGGAAAGTTTTTGGCTTTTTAATCCTGTAAATACGCATGTTGAATGAACAGAATTTTCATTTGATCTGAAAATATACTTATTATGCTAAAAATGTGTAAAGCATTTCCCATCCCTCCAAATGCTCAATCACATTTTTAATGGGTACCATGACCAAAGTGTGTCCTTTTACAGAGCGTGATACAGCAGATGTCACAGAATAACTGGGAGTTCCCTGCTTCCTCCTGCTCCTTCTCCACACCCATCAGCTTGCTATTTGTCTGGTTATAAGAGCATATTTGGCAAGGTGATTTTCCTCTCTGGTGAATTTTTGGTTGGCTATCTAACTAACCTTCTCCAATTAATTACATAGTAATGAATGTTTGTCAGGTATTAATCAATGTCATTTTAGTGTTCTGTAAAACATCATTAGCTCATGATCTCAACTTCAAGTTCATTCAAAACAGAATCTCTTAAATTTAACTTATTTCTTTTTTAAAGACTGAATTTAGTGGAAGTCAAAGGGACAGTATTTACATGTCGTTGAAGTGGAGTTTTTTTCTGGTTTTATAGTTTTCTTAGCTTGGCACTCTCAGTAAGTGAGACCACACTTGCACTATCGGGCTAAACAAAGCATTTCTCTAGGTTGCATAGTGTCAGGTCACCCCAGCTCTGCTGGCTCTACAGGTTTTTGAAACCTGAAGGTTTCTGCCTGATCCCCTTACATCCTGAGAGAGCCCAATGTAGGCAGAAATTTTGTTATTCTCAGAATAAAGATGATAGATACTGAGCTAAGAAGCTGTGTAGAGGTGCTGGTATTTAGTTATGTGGCTTCTGGCAGCCTAAAAGAAACATGTATTTGAGTAGCCAAAAAGCAAGCAAGTTAGGGGCCAGATGATATACTTGGAGTAAATGGATACATTTTTGAGCACATGACATTATTATCTGATCACTGTTCTATGCTGAAACATTTCTAACTTCCAAGAAAATCCTGCTGTTTAGAGCCACCAGTAGCAATGGCTTTGGCATTCAATGCCTGCCAAGTTAAGTAAATTTATATCCAGCTCTGTTTTTCATGTAGTATGGTGTATTGCCTTCTTGCAAAGATTGCAAAGTAGCGATGTGATGTCAGCTTTTAAGCTGGTTACATTCAGGATGCATTTTTTTGACCTGGTTTGAATATCTGCATTTGGATATATCATGCCATGAGATGTCACCTTTATCTAATGGGAGCTTTTGATGACTACACTGCATGTAGATAAATGTCTAAATCTGTTCAAGAAGTAAAATCATTTTAAAAAATTCAATGCCTTTCAAGTCATTCCAAGTCCTGTCACGTAATTCAGTAGAGCATGCTCAGTAGAGATGTAGAGATGTATTTGCTAATATATGTTATAACTCTGATCCTAAATTTTCCAATTTGTCTGTGCAGCCGTACTTAAGCAGAGATTCTGCTTTGGACTTTCAGACGTATACCCTTGCTGAGTCTGCAAACAAAACCACTCTTCTCTGCTCACTTTCCTTCCTTGTCCTCATTCCTTTTCTCCTTTCCTCTACACTATAACTGAGCATGGAAACCTTTGTGAGGTTTTGTCTAGATTTGCCCTTTTTGATGCTTTTCTTGGAGAGACTATTGCTGTGGTCCCAGTATTGTTCCTAATACAGAAGCTCTGTAAAGTACAGAAAGCATTTCTGACGTATACCCCTATGTATTTTGCAACATGAAGAAACTATTAATTGGTTCTTTTGAGTTCTTGACCTACATTCCAGCATATATTTTCTTTTGCACATGTTTTATCTTCTTGGGTGACATAGCAATTTTCTGGAAGGTCACAAATTAGATCAAACTGTGGGAACAGAAAACAGTACAAAATTATTTCATTCACTGACTACACAAAAGGCATGTGGCTTCTGGTAAAGAGAATCCTTTCATAGTTCTTTTTTTATGAAGATTTAATGTTTATTCCTTCTTTAATGAAAAAAAACCTGCAAGCTGAATCACTGCTCTGGAATTAATGTTAAGGTCATTTGATCACCACTCCTGAGAGAAAATGTCGCATGTCGAGACAATGTAGTTGAAAGAGCAGCAGATTGTTACCATGCCAGTAGGCTGAACTAGCCTCATTTTTTAGAGTTATTTTAACTTAAAGTGACTGTTATGATTTTTTGTTTACTTTTGGTATAAATAAAAAATGTCTTTTAACAAATGAGAAGGAAAGTGTTTTCTGAGAAAAAGAGCTGAAATGTGAAACTCAGCTAAATAACCTCCTCTGAAGTAGAAAAAAAAAGTAGAAGTAATCATTAGCTATGTACTTTTAAAAAAACAACTGACTCTTTCAGTGCTACTCTGTGTTTAAGAATTGAATATCATGCATCTTAAGGTACAAGAGAAAGATTAGCTTCATTTGCTTACCAGCATTCTAGTTGTGCATTCTAGTTCTGTTAGACAACAGAAGTCTATCCCTTCATAACACTGGTAACCATGTGGTGGTACAAGCTAATGGCAGACCTACACTAAAAATACAGATTCAGAGCATAAACTTGAGACGATACAGGCCTATGACATTAAATGTAAATTTAGCAATCCAGTGGAGAAATAGGATAAGTTTATCTCATTCCTCTTAAAAGACTAGGTTGGACAGTGGAGCACCTTCGCTTCAGAAAGCCATGCTGCTCAGTTGCATGATGCATTTAAGCCCATTTCATTTGCACTTTCACAGTTATCTCACTGTCAGGCATTTTGCCAGAAACCTTCCGCTTTTGTTGCCTTAGACCTTGCACAAGGACGATTTGACCCTATCTGAACTACTCTACCAGATTTCCTGAAGGTTGTACCATGCTCTGGAAACCTGCACCTGCATTGGTGGGGCCTGTGTGCAGCAGCAATGGCTGGTGCCATCTAGTGAGGAGCTTCTGAATGCTCACTGCAAACTGAGATTCAAAAATCGCAGAATCAGCTAGGTTGGAAAAGACCTCTTAGAGTTTGATCATCTGTCTTTTAGAAAATAGTCATTAGTGCAGTCCTGAAGACACAGAAATAAAATAACATGCTAATGTGTTTAACAACCAAGCCTGCACAAACTCCAGGGTTTTTTCTCCCAGATGATCTTTCTCTCTGGGAGCTAGCATTAGCTGTGTTTTGCCCTTTATGTTTGCATTTTCTACCATTCCAGGGATTATTTTTATCTACTTTTCCTAGGTGGAATTGCAAAGTGTTTAAATCTTGCAAGAAGAAAACTCATCTTTTAATTTCTAGGATAGATGGAACCATTCCAACAGCATCATCAATGTACAACATCATGATATATGGTGTAGAAATGTTCCAGTGTCTCCTGCATTGTGGTAGGTGTTGTACTCATCAGTTTCTGAAGCTCTCTGGAGAACTGTCCATAATGAGCAGCCTGGTGCCACCAGAACCAGCTGCTGAGTCAAACTAGTTGAGCCACAGCAGCAGGATGCTCCATGTGCTTTTCTCTACCTCTCAGTCCAAAGTGGTGCCACTCTTTAGCTGAAATATTTCTGGTACGCTGTGCACTGCATAGAGATGAAACACCAAACCCTTCCCTTATGTATTCTCTTCTAATATGTTTAATCCATGAACTCCTGCATTTATGCTCCAGTAGAAATGCCACATGATATGCCCATCCCAGTCTGACTCAGTGTGCCACAGGAAAGTTCTTGAGGTTGTTTCTTGTAGTTTATATTTTTGGGGGTAGTAGGAGCACTAAATCATACGGTTTTTATTTGAGCTCAGTGATTGCTTTAGTATGCCAAGCTCCATGGAAACCACCTCAGAGAATCACAAATTCCCTACTTTTACACCTGATTCTCCACATTTTGTCAGCATGGCATTTAAAAACTTTTCTGTTTCTTTCTTGTGTGCCTGCCTGGGTTAGCATTTTTAATCAGCGGAGAAGTTGCTTATTTCCCTTGCAAATTATTTTATTCCCTAGTGAGTTGCTTTCTGTTCCACTTGCTGATCTCGCTGAGTAGGAGTGCATCGAGGTCCTTGCCATCACGTCCTTTCCCCATCTGTTCTCGCAGAGACCGTTCCAGACTGAACACTCTTACAGAAAGTCTCAGTTCCATCTTGTCTGTCATGGTCAGATCATCCTTCCCACAGGAAATGAACTTGTCCTTTCACCAATGACCTTTTTAAAATGTCAGGGAATCAACGTCCTTTCTTCTTGTTCACTGTTAAATAAATGATGGCCTACAAGGATTATTTTCATGTGGGGAATACTGAATCATCACATTCCATGTACCAGAAGCAGTTGCAAAATTGAAATCTGTAATGAAACGTGGAAAAGTGGGCTCAATGACTGCGAAGCTCTGTCGAAACTCTGAATCTGTTCCCTCTTTATTTCAAATAAACAGTTTTCTCCTGTCTTTATATCTCCACCCTGGTAGATGGATTTCTCAGCAACTCATGATGATGTTCCTGTGTTTTAAAACCTTTGGAGCAAACACTGTCACTTAATGTATATTTATTTTATAGCCCATCAAGCATTTGGTTGCTCTCAAAATTAGCACACCTTCCTTTTGCCAGTTTTGTTTCCACACTGTAACTTTAGCAGTAAATTAGAAGGAAGAAAGTGTTGCAACATGACATCTCTTTCATCTGACTGATCATAAAAGAACTGGAAATTAAAGTTCAAGCTGCCAACCATGAACATTCAGTACAAACTTAAAAGTCTGATCAGGATCTTCTTAGATCCACTGGTACTTAATTGCAAAATGTATTTATTAAATCCATTCACAACTCCAGCACCATATTCTTTTGTGTGCATGACTGGACAAGCGACAGTGTATATATAACATTGCAAATATTTTCTGGGAAGATTTCCTCCAGGCTTCCTAATTTTTGACCTTTGCTCCTCTCTATAAATAGCTTTTGCAAAATGGCAGGGCTGGCCACATGAATTTTGTGAGACCTCTTCCAGTTAGCTGAAGCTGCAGGAAAAGCAAAGCAGGGATTACTATTTAGATATTGAAATTCAACTAAACAGTTACAAAGTTTTGTATAAGAACAAAGAAAAAACTTCTTCAAAGTCTTCAAGATGTTCCATTGACGCACTTTTTCCTTTTCTTTTCACACGCTCTCTTGGAGGTACTGGCCATAGCATTCCACACATACTTCACTGAGCCTCTTAACACTGGCCTGTAAATCCAAGGGTGGGTGACATGGGGTAATCATGCCATGCTCTGAATTTAGGAAGAGGTCCAGTTCACCTAGAAATATGGGAAGCCTTCTGGCCCATTCTATGGGCCAGAGCACATTCCTGCATTGCTTTATCATGTAAGGAAAGGAAGGAGTAAAGAAAGTACTTTATGAGTTGTCTAAAATATGATGTCTAAAATACATTTCCCTAGGCTTGCTTTTTTGCTTTGAAGAATTTTCTAGGATTTCTGACCCTCCAGGAGCACAGGCAGAGCAGTACCAGGCGTGGCATCTGTCACACAGGGGTATTCAAGACTCCAGTAATTGAGTCATGCTTTATTTGACTGAACCTTTCAAATTGACTGTCTTTGCTTAACTCTCCTCAGTGACCTTTGCCAAAGTGAGAATGTTCTTAGGTCACTTGCTAATGAAAAGGGGATGTAGTTGTTCAACAAAAGATCTAACATAAAGAAAGCAAAGTAAAAGCTGGCAAGTCTGAGTTAACGAAGGTTAACAAAGTTAAATCTTTCAACAAGCTGAGGTACTAATTGTCTGAAGAATTACACAAACATTGTCATGATATTAAGTACTTCCCCAGCTCTAACTCTAGCCTTATGCTAAACTGGTCCCATAAGTATCAATTCTCTTACTTTTATTGCAGATAATATTAAATAGCCCCTATTCCTCAACAAACAAATGATCAGATAATTACCAGAATGCAAGGGGAAGGGACAGTGGTAGCCAGCCCTCTTCTTGATTTTCCGTTCCTTGTTTGTTTTTTCCTCCACACCAGATAAGAAAACAGGACTGGAAGTGGGAGTTTATACTCTGGTATAAGAGTTAGAGAGGTAACCGTGTCCTGTGGAATACAACAGTTAAAGTGCACAGTTCTGCATGTTCCTTGCAGAAAACCAGGCACAGATTTGACAATTCTGAACATGGCCAGCATTTTATCAGAAATTACAATGAAAAGTTTTGCATACATTCTGCCTTCAGATAACTGCCCACGGAAGTGGTGTAGATGGACACTAAGGAGGTGGTTCACATGTGGTTTACATCTCTCAGGTGGATAAGTAGTTTTTGCAATTTATTTGACTTCTTTTGGATTTCATGTACTCCAGAAATGAAGTGACATTTCCAGTGTACAGAATCTATGTATTGCTTTCTTTGCAGAAGCCACTGAGACTTGTTTTCAGAACCTCTCAAAGTTAAAATGTAAATAGAGACAACTCAAATCTGTAAAACTAACTTTGAAACATTTGTCTGTATTCTTTGCAGATGTATGAGATATGTTTCCATCCTTTTTAAACATTTTAAAGGTTCCTTTCTAGATTTGGGTATATGAGGAGGGAAAAACTACCTTAATCATTTAATGAAATTTTAAGGCCTTATGGTAAAATGGGAATATTTTATATTGCTATTTCCATAAAAATTGAAACTGCTTTACAAAAAAAACAAAAACAAACCAAAAGAACACAAACTCCATTTTTTAAACTAACAAAATGTCTATTATTCCCTTAAAAAAGCAATTTCGTGAGGTATGCTCCTATGTATTCTCTTAATTCCCGTCTTCTTAAATGTTGAGCCATAGTAGGTAAGAAAACTCAAGAAAATGTGACATCTGAAAGGACTTCTTTTTCTTGATCTACTAGTTCAGATTTAAATCATTATTCTAGTGCTTCTAATCAGCGTCTTCCCATTTGAGTCAGGCAACTAAGAAAATATATGTGCTGTGAATCTCTTTAGACAATGGAATAACTTTTAGAGATTCACTTGTTTTTAAAAGAAAATAAAAATTACTGCTATGGAGATAGATGCATCTGTAATAGCTAGCTGGATCTGTCATAAAAAAATGAGCAGATGTTTGCTCAGATGCATATGCCTTCTGCCAACATCAGTTGAATTATGTTTTAGATATATTCACATACTCTTTGTTTTTCTCGGTTTGTTAACCTGAAAAGACATTGGCCTCCTATCACCTAATAGATGAACAGGCTTAGTTTAGAAGAGAAGATGCTATATAAACTTAGGCTTGGTTTTAAGCAGGAAGAATTCTCTTTCATGCTGACAGCTCAAACACTTAAATTCATGGTGTCCTTTGTCAGTGCTCCTAAACCATCAGTCTTGTCAAATTAATCGTTAACAGTATAGCAAAAGATCTGTACTTTACGAGATCCATCCTGGTGGCTTGTCCCAAGGAAGTGCAGCTAATTCAGCCTTCATACTCATCCATTTCTAGTCTTCTTCCAAGGAAAAACTTGTACTGAGTTCTGTACTTTCCTTGACTTTTTTATCAACTTCTCAATAGGGCCTCATTTTATATCATATAATAAGATTTAAAATATAAAATTCTGCTCCAAGTGTTGTGTTCATTTTCTATGAAACCAGTGTGGAAAATTGATTTATTTTTAAAACTGCAAGCAAATTATGTTTCAGTCATAGTGTTTGTTTTGGGGCATGTGGAATAAAGATAACTATAGTGTAGATAAATGTTAATTATGGATAGTTGTTGACTATGAAGTTTTGAAAGTACCCTTCATTATGAGAATAAAAGAAATTTTGCCTAATATCAGTAAGGCATTGTTCAGTATCTTTGCTACAACTTCCTGTTACAAAGAAATTAGGATATTTTCATGTTCATTTCTTGAAGTCCTCACACCTCTTCCCATCTCAATGGCATTAAGTTGAACTCTTAGCCTTCTTGGACAGGGATTGCATTCATCTTCTAGCTCTTTCTTTGAATGCATGGGTGAGATTGTAAGTATTTTGTACTAAAACAAGGTATTATTTTTTTATCAGTTTGTTTTTATAAATATATAGATATGCTAGTTCATGTGTTGCTGTAATTCTTTCTTTGTGAGATACTGATGCTATTGCAGCTGCTCTATGAAAAAAATCTAATTACATTTTAAAAGACCATTTCATTATATTTGACTTAACTTAAATGTCTTATTTAATGGAACTTTGTCCTATTTAAAGCATATTTTTCCGGAAAAGATTGTGGCAATTTACTATTAATGTCATTAGTGCAATGAGTACTGTAGAGCATACAAAACCTATCTGTCTTCAGTGACTCTGTCTGGAACAACATTCAAAAATTTCAGTTCACTGATCTCAGACATACTGCCACTACCCATTACTTAAGCTACCATTGTGTCATTTCAAAATTGTTTTTTCCCCTTTTGAGCTTTGTGATGTTGGTAGTCAACAGGGATTATTTTTAAACAATGTTTGAAGTGGCCTGAAGAGCAAAACCAGCAGTGGAAGGGAGAATAACAGGGCAGCCCTGTGTGCAATTCCTCAACCTGTATGGAAGCATGCATGTCTCATCATTTTCAGGCTCCACTGCTGAATAGAAATATCATCCCTAAGGAGGCAGAAACTCCTGCCATTAAATATCAGACTCTGCCTGTGATAAAGCAGATAAGCAGATTTCACAGTTAAGCATATTTTATTTGGTTGAAGTGTAATTGGTTATGTTTTTAGGAATGGCTCTTAAGAAGCGTCATTCCAAAGAAAACATTTTTTTCATAGAGTAGCCGTGAATGTTCAAGTGGTAAATGTTGATTTCAGTGTTAATGTCCATGTGTTAATTTTGTGACCACATGGACAGTGGGGTCACTGCTGCTGGAGTTTCTTGGCACAACGTTTCAGATAGCATTCATCAAAGAGCCTGCCCTACTGGAATGGAAAGAGATTCTGTTTATTTTCTCTTTGAGAGGTTGGTTCCATTGCAGCAGTGATAGTTAATCCAGCTTCATGCATCACAACTGTTCTTATATAAATGTTGTTTTGTTATTTTTATCAGGGCCAGCCAGGACTCCTTGGATCACAGGGGTTCACTGGACCACCAGGATTGATGGGAATCCCAGGAGTACAAGGTCCCAAAGGTCACAAAGGTGAAAGAGGACCACCAGGAATAAGTGGACCCAAAGGAGAAGCGGTAACTTTAGAATATCAAATGTTTTCGCTAATAAGCAAAATACTGGACAGAACTTCATTTTAATTGTGGTGTTTCACTCTAGGGACAAAGAGGAGTGACTGGATTCCCCGGGGCAGATGGCATTCCTGTAAGTAGTGAGTTACTTCATCTTTAAGAAATCACCAACTGCAAATATTGCATGCTAGTTCAAAACCTTTGTACCTTAATTAAAATGTCTAGGTTAAATTCTCTATCAGCTATGTACACATTTTTCAGTTAAAGGCTTTTGCTGAAGTGAGTAGAACTGGAAGTACACAACAAGAAAGCAGAATCTGTGGTTCCTCTCATTTCTTCAGATAATTAAGGTCCATTTGCTCTGTCCTATGGAGAAATCCCCTTATAAAAGGGACAAGAAAGGATAGAAATTTCCTGTGTCTTTGGAGGTTACCAAGCTAAGTACGTTCCTTTGAAAAGAACCAGTGGCATAAGTACTTCGCATCTCTTAAGCTTGTGAATGAACAACACGAGTGGGTCATTCCTTAATTATTTCAGATTTGCAAAGCATGTAGAAACACCAGTGATTTTAAGAATGCTAACCATTGTTAATTTGCTTTGTAGCTTGTATGGCATGTTTGAGATAGTCTTAAAAAAACTTGCTGAGCACTAAACAATGTCAAACTTTGATCAAGTTGACCATGTCCCTGAAACTGAAACATTCAAAGACGAAAACCGGGTAAAGTTCACAGCCCAGTATTTTCCCAGCTTACAATTCTTTACATCTTGTGTCATAAAATAACAAAGAAATCTGAGTCACTGGAATCCCTGGACAGAGTTCCCAGGCTTGGATTTCCTTTATAGTGCTCCCGGACACCAGGGCCCCACTTTGCAGCCCACGCATCCACATCCACGCTGCTTTCACCCTTTTTTGTTTCCAGAAGAGCTCCCTATCAAGTTTCAGGGATTTCTCTTTCACAATCTTCCTCATCTCCCTCTTTCTCACTCTTAAAGAAAAGAAGGAGGCCATCTTTCCCATTTCTATTAACACTTCTGAGCCAAGGATCTTGTTCATCTCACTGCATCATGCTCAGTTTTTTCTAAGCACTGAAACATCCTGGGAAGGAGAGTAAATCACTTCCCTGTGAAGCCCAGTGTTGCTATAGCTGGACTGCTTCTCTCACCTGAACAAGTTTTCTTTCAGGCCAGCTTTACCTTCCTGACCCCTGCACATTGCATTGTAAAGGATAAATACCTTCAGACAAGACTTGAACCTGCATTTTCATTGTGTCCTGTCCTCAAGCTCCCTCGCCCTTCTCACTCCCTTACATTTTCTAAGCAGTTTTCTCAAGCCAAGACTTAACATTGACCATGGGAACACAGGTAGGTAGGCACATGAGCAAACTGTAATGTCATGGTGCTAGGATGTCAGACTAGGGGACAAGAGAGAATGGTGGCAACACCAATCTCTTCTGGGGTGAGGAGTGCCAGTACTTGATGGAGCTAGGTAAGGACATGGACAGATTTACCTTTTTTTTTCCTAAACAGTGGAGCAGAACCAAAGAGAAAAAACTCTTGCTATAAATAAAGGAGAAGGGAGAAATATTTTATGTTAGTTTCCGTTTTTTCTAACTGAGCCCCCTGGAAGAAAGAGCTGCTCAAGGGAAGATTTGCTTCTCATTGGCCTCAGTGTAAACCAGAAACAACAGCAATTAAGGTAAATGTAGGTACAGCAATGGAAATCCAGTTGGAGGCAGGAGTAACTTTTCAGAGGCTCTGCGTCAAGGTTCTGTCTCTGGCTCCCTACTTTTGAACCCTGCTGTTCTCTTCCATACTCACAACGTCATTATGACACTCAGCCTACATCCAACAGGATCTCTGACTTTTTCCTGTCATGGAAGCTACTCAGAATCAGTGAAGAGCCCGTCTTTCCACTCTTACAGCGTGAAGCACTGAAATCCTTAACAATCCCAATTCTTGGTGGCTCCCTGTGCAGCTGCCTCATCTGGCTTAGTTCTCTGTTCAACAGAGAACTGTATTGAACATAGCTTTCTTACCCTTTTCGAAAGGTCCTTTACTACTCATTTTTTCATGCTGTCTGGGGCATCTAGTTCAAGCTACAGTTATATTAAAAAAAGGCACTGTCTGTTTCTGTCTTTGAAAATCCTAGTTTCCCATGGATCCAAGCCTTGAGCTTAATGTGAGAATGTCTGAATTCTGTGTGACTACAGGAAAAGGAAAACTAGAAACAGATGAATAGATAAACACTTTTTTTTTTCCTCGACAGGGTCATCCAGGACAGCCAGGATCAAGGGGGAAACCGGGTCATGATGGCTGTAATGGGACAGCAGGTGACCCTGGTGACTTGGGAGCTCCCGGACACTCTGGTTTCCCTGGTACCATTGTAAGTAGCTGGCAGTAAGTGAGTACATGAAGCTAAGAACGTTGCTGAAGTGAATTTCATTCACACATGTGTTGGAAACAAATGGGACATCTTTTAGGGAAACTCCCTTTTGGCCCAGCAGAGCATTCGTGCTGACTTACCATGGACACACCACCCTGTGCTAAGTCATTAAATTGCAGTGAGAGCCAGAAGGTCTGCTCAGAGTTATACCTGTCACATAGATCTTGCGGAGAAATTACTTTAGGAAAACCTGTGCTGCTTTAATCAACGATAATAAAATAATACTAAACTCACAATTCCTAATGAAAGTAACCTTTTCTTCCCTGCCCTGTGGCCAAAGTATTGGCTTTCCGTAGTGAGATACATAGGACCATGCTGAGGTGAGCAGTGGAACTCCTGGGTTTACTAAGGTAGGTGTCAGCTAGGAGGTGCTATCCCATAATAGTGCTCCCAGGTGATGGAGGATTCTTTTATGTACTGTGAGTTTACACTTTTTTCTAAACCATAAATTTCTGAAGCTAGGCATAGTCTCTGTCTCTAAACAGTGGTATGTTTATGTATACTTATGATAACCCAAACAAATACTTGTCATTACTCTTAGCTGTTTATGTGTTAACATAAGCTTGCATTTTATTTTCTTTTGGTCACCTCCAGGGAGTCCAAGGGCCAAAGGGCCAGAAGGGGGAGCCATATATAATAGCACCGGAGATCATAAGCCGACACAGGGTATGTCTGTAACTCCTGTGAGTTATTCATGCTGTTTCTCGAGCAGATGAGAGAGAACTTTTCTGACACTCTGATGGGCACATCCCAAAAGGCCCACTTTGATTTTGTGTAGGCTTTGCGAGGCAGCTTCTGCTTTCTCTGGTTGCAACAAAGTATACCTGATATCCAGGGAGAAAAATCTCTGTTAAATTGTTTGCAAGGAATTCCAGCCTACAGGTGGATTACAAAGGCACTGTAGATGATGTAGTTCAAGCATTGCCCTCCTTATTCAACAACTACCTTTTTATCATGCATGGCAAGATATATACTTTGCCATAGTTTTGTTCATTGAATGATTCTGGTTGCTTTCAGTAGAATTTTTCTGCAGGGGTTTGATTGACTTAGGGTAAAATATGCTTCCATATTTTAGTTATTTAGTAAATCCCAAGTGTTCCTATGGGTGCTTTTTTGGTGTCTAATCCTTAAAACTTATTTTTTGATGACTTGCAGCTTTTTGTCGTATGTACAGTATTTTATAGTTTGGAGATATCAGAAAGAGATAAGGGATTTCATATGCTGATAGAGTATAAATTGTATATATTTATATATATTTATAATATATATTTAAAAGGTACATGTGAGCTGTACTCAGCACAGAAGGAATCTGCTGAGATCATTTATGTGTATTTTGTGCCAGCAAGGAGTGCCAAAATAGGGGTTTCTGTTGACATATTTGTAAGTTGCCTGTATTTTTAATGGAACCTTCTTTTCATTTTAGAAACTCTTCAAATCTGCACTTGTTAGTAATTAGGAATGATTAAGTAATGTTTAGAAATGCTCAAGTATGTTGTGGCCATGGGTGAATACTGACACCTGTATTCGTTTCAGAAAGTACTTGGTTTCACAAATTATTCTGTTAACTAAGCTCAAATTAACTAGATAGTTAGGATGCTACTCAAAATGATTGAAGGTGTTTGGACTGAAGGATGCATTATTTATGGGTATTGGAAGGTCTTTGCACTAGAACATTTTTGGATTCAGTTTCCAAAAACATTTCAGCATGTACTGCAGTTAAAATATGTGGTCATTGAAAACAGTATGTTCCAAATGCTTTTAGTGACTCAGAAGAGAATAAAAATTATTTGGTAATTCCCATGCAACTCATGAAAAATGAGCTTGTCCACTTCAGCTAAGGTTATAGCGTTAATTAAGCCACTGGTTTGGTAGGATTTTTCAAAAAAGAGTTCAGTGTGGTCTGTTGTATATTTCAGCTTTGTAGTTTGGATCCATAGCTTCACTAGCCAACTTCGTACTCTCCTACTGCATTGTATGCAATTACATTGTATATAGAAAGTACAAATTCTGTGTGGCCCACATTCAGTTATCTCAACATCTGTATGGAATGCATCTGTAAGAGTTTGTGTAGCATTGTATGCTATAATTATATTTTTGAATGAGAAAAAATTGATGAGTGAGAAAAAGATTCTATTCAAATTTGTATATAGTATTTATTTGCATTTCTTACTTCTGTGTTGTTTTTGTGGTTTTTTGTAGGGGGATCCTGGGGATCCAGGATTCATGGGTTTTCCAGTAAGTAGTGTTACAGTGAATGTGATAAAGTATAAATGGTAACTGATGTCAGAACAACATTAATTGATGGTTGGTGGTTTTTTCAATTTAAAGGGACCTCGAGGTACACTGGGTATCCAAGGACCTGTTGGTCCAAAAGGACAGGAAGGAAGACCAGTAAGTATATTTAAAATATGTTCTCTAGAAAATTACTCTGATGGAAGAATTATGCCAGTAAGTTCCTTTGTGTTGGATTGTAACCTAGTTTAGAAATAGCAAGTATGTGTCAATGGGCATAAAACCTTTTAAAATGCACAGTGAGACACTGGTTCTAACCAGGGATGAGGACTACAGAAAGAGGTATAGTTTCTTTCACCCTGTGTTTTCAGAGGCTTTTGATTGATGTTGTATTTCTTTAGCCTCCTTGGAAGAACCTTGTTTGTAAAAATTATTTAATGCTGCCCACCTACGGAGTTATCAAAAATATCAGAACTTGAATATGTTATTTCCTCTGCTCACAAAGGATACATATTTTAGTTCTCCACACTTTCCACAGAAGATTGAGTAGTATTTAGAATGCTGTTTTATTTTTAAACTATTTTTCAGTCATTTTTTTCCAAAATCAACATTTACAGCTTTGATGTTAACAACTGTTGCTGTACAGCTCTTTGGGAAGTTTGTGTCCTCTCCAGATGTTAAAATTCAATATATTTCATTTTCTCAAAGCTTTTTTTATTTTCCTGTAAGACAATTTTATACCATTTATTTTTTCTTTGTTTTGTCAAAATTCACTTTGGACAAAAACTTTGGACCTGCTCTACGTGACTGATCTTAGGGGGGAAAAAATTCATTCAGGGCTTCTTACATACAGCCTTCATAGCTGTTCTCAGGGACACCCCCCTCAAAAAAAAAAAAATCTAGGACTGAATCCTCTGCATGGTAAGCCTTTCCAGAGTTAACTATTTTGCAGTAGCCTGTTTTATCACCTGGAGTAAACTGCATCTTGTCTTTCTCTTCTGGTCCTCTTGATGGGAAATCTCCTCAGTCCTTTACTCACTCTTCCTGTAGAGCAAATTCACAGAGTTCATGAGCTTCACACAGGAGCTCATCTTGAAGTGACTCATATTCCCAGTGCTCTTTCTTGGATCCAAAAGCATGAATTCTGATTATTTGATATAAAAATGGGTTTTCATTAGGTCTAAGGTGGGGAACTGTTACTCTGTTCAGAAAGACTACAGTGTGACATAGGAGGGTATTTTTTCAGAATAGTAAATACGGCTAATATAGTGAGGATAGCAGATGGAATGCACTGCCTACCAAATATATGCTTATGTTTCAGACAGAAAATAACTAACCACCTGCATGCATTGATTAGAAAGCAACAAATAACTTGCTCTTTCCTATTGTGTTTCCTCAGGGACCACCTGGTCCCCCAGGACCACCAGGACCGCAAGTAAGTCTTTGTGTCAAAGTAGTTAATGTTGATTTTGTGTTGCTGAGGTTTATCCAAGACCAACTTGAAGGTGGTAAAATAAAGAATCACAGACTGCACCAAAAACTTCTGTGTTGGCTGCATACCACAGTTAATCTTACACTGAAGATTAATCTTACATGCCTACCCTGAAAAGATTAAACCAGTTCTAGAGCCAGAATTAATTTGCTACTGTAGTCACAGTAGCTTCCCATGAACAGAGAATTCTTGCAGTCTTTACAGTATTCAATTACACCTCTGTGGAAAAAAAATACATGAGTTCATTGTTCCAGCCCACTTAGGGTTTTTTATTTAGTATTCAATGCTATTATAAGTCTTGATCTTTTTACATCACTCAGTGGATGACTCCAAGTCTGTTGTAAGAAGCATTGGTAGCATAAGATTTTAATTAGAGCTGTCTTTCTGAAAGTTCAGGTCTATAAGAATACTTTTAAATCTATAAAAATACTTTGATGTAAACCTAGAGTATTATTTGATTGCAGTTCCTCAGTGGTGTCCTACAGACTTGTAAGCCTGAAAAGGTCTCTAACCATGTTTAAATTTGAATTCTGGGTTACAAAACTGAGTTGTACACTTGGTAAATTGTGACCTGTTGTTTTTGCAGGGCAACAGGGGCCTTGGTTTCTATGGAGAAAAAGGTGAACAGGTAAAGGAAAACTAATGAATTAATATCACTACTGAAGGACAAGTTAATGTTATCTGCTATTTAAAAAGGAACCTATTTTAAATACTCTCTTGATTTGCAGTTGCATTGTGTAATTATAAGAGAAAAAATGAAGTATAGGCTTTGAAAGTAATTATCCATAAGGAATGTCATAGCTGAACTAACTTCTTCATGTCGAGGTCTATCTATGCCTTCATTTACATTGACACAGAGGTAGCACTTCTGAAATTTATAAACCCAGGCCACTTTTTATAAAATGATAATCCTTACTGTTATTCTGGAAACATACAGGACAAGAGCAGTCACTGCTATTTGTTAACTCCGCACAAAATAAATTTATTTTGACATCAATTTGCTTGGTATGATTGTATATAGTTTAGAAGCATACTCCTAGCAGGGGCAAATCTGAATTGCTCCTTTTTTTTGCAGTTTACTACACCCTATACTAATCAACAGCTTGACAAGGTATTATAACCTTTAGTCAATGTACCTTCATGCTTTTCATGCAGGGCCCCCCAGGTCCTCCAGGTCCACCTGGGCTTCCTACAAGAGAGCTGATGGGTGTCCCCTCTGACAAACACAAGGTAAGTAGAGGGTATTTTCATTAAATAAACAAGAAACAAAGAGCACCGCACTAGCAAAAGTAAAATATTGTACAAACGTGCTTTTACATTTAGAACTTAGAAAACTTTAGAAAACTTTAGTGTATCTGTAGGGGGGTTAAGTGGACTTGCACAAGAGACGGTGAGGAGATAGGCTGATTTAAGGATTTCTCTTTTTGTTCAAGTGACCTTCAGTAGCTGGGAGACATAAGCTTGAATTTCTCTCTCTCTCCAGCCTTGCAGAGCAGCTAACTCCCTGAAATGATAACTTTTTCACAGACCACCTTGGAACCTCTGTGATGGGGGAGTGAACTAAACTGTTAAGAAGCTCGGAGAAGGAAAAGTTTTGCATTCTTTTATGCCCAGCATGCACATAGTTAAGTTTAGCAGTCTCACCTTTGAAAAATAATTTTTTCCTAAGTCCTTCCACTGCCTGGCATTTTGGGGGTACATTATCAAAACAGAAAGCTGCTACTTTCCCACAACTTAGATCATAAAGTATCTATCGAAACTATGATGGCTAAATTATTTCAAAAAGTGTTTCTCAAGCCTAGAGGTGCCTAAGGCAAACTTGTTCTTTTTGTTTAGGTGTGCAACTACTGGCCACCACTCACATCTGATTTTACAAGCAGAAATACCTGCTGAGAAGTCATTACTGTGTTTGTTTTGATAACTTGCCTGTGTGGTGCAGATATTTGTATACTTGCTTGTTCATACATATTGGAGAAATCCTCAACAGGAAGCTGTAGTTTATTCTCATCTATTGCTTCTTGCTGGGAGCAGATAATCAAACCTTGCTTGTGTATGTTCTATATCAGACACCATCTCCAGACCGGTAATGTTTCCATCTGAAATTTGAAGTTAGAAAGTTTATGTGGCTCATACAATTTCTGCAGTAAAATTAGTAAATTGGTATGATACTGAAAGATCTAAAAATGCTTTTAACACCTGCAACCTAAATTAAGTAGCACACTTGCTGGGATTTTCACGACTAAGTAGAGATGTCTGCATTTGAGCTACTTACCTGGAGAGCTATTATATTCAATGGAGATGTCATCAGTATAGTGAGTATAGTGAGACTTTAGGCTGTGATTTATCTCGTTCTAACAGGACCTCTTGATCAAATAATTCATAGATAATCAGTAGGTAGAAATGGGAGAATGTGCATTGATTCATAGGCATTACTTAGGCACTCACCACCAAGACATCTCATGAACAAACCTGGAAACAGTCAGGCATTCACATTCCTGGACACCTTTCCCGAAAAATTGTCAAATAATTCTTTCAAAAGCAACTTTGAAAATTTTCATGGAAACAGGTATTCTTATGACAGGAGTGTGAATAAAGAACAGCACAAGAGTGGGTTTTTTTCTCTCGATAAGTATTTGGCATTTTGTGTTATATAAAAATTAGTGAAATGTAAATAGGAATGCTCAACATATCTGAATATTTTTTTGTTTTTTATTTTTAGGGTGAAAGAGGAGATGTAGGACCAAAAGGTGAAGCTGGAATCCCAGTAAGTCAAGTGGAGAAGAACAAAGACAAATAAAAATATTTGAGTTAATACTGGTGCACTCTTCATTGAAATTGTGAAATATAGATATGGAGGAATACAGATATATTAAAAGCAGAGTCGCCAGTTCAAACGCTTTAGAAAAACTGAACAGCTTGGTGTGTAATAACTTCACAGCACAATCAGTTGTTTTCTTACTGGTGCACCAAAATTAGATTTCCCTCACATCTTTAATTTCAATTTTAACTATTAATAAATTTCTTTCTTTACTCTTTTAATCTATGTTTTAAAATTTTACTGAATTTCAGTAATTGAGAATATTTCTTAAATCTTTTTCAATATACTCTCAAACACACACAGACTTTTGGCCTCTTGGGTCTTTAGATCTGTTGAACAAGTGGGTAGTAATCTCGCTGTATTGTGTAGAGCTGTCAACCAGGCTTGACTGAACATGGTTTAGTTATAACTCACAGGCAGCCTCTATGCTGATTAAATAGTTTTGCCATTGAATGGTTCCTTTTGACTTCCCAGAATGGTTTAAAATACCGTCTTTACCGAGCAGGAATGCCTCACTGAGCATTTTGCAGATCTTTATTTTCTCAGATGGTCTGGTCAGCAGCTCCACAAGGTTATGGGAGAAGGTCACAGTGTGAGCCCTGATGCTCTCCATGTGCAGTTACTAACCAGTTCTTCAGCTGTTGGTCATATTTTAGATATGTAGAATGTTTTTTACTATGTTAGGAAAACTGTAGATTATATGCTGATGTAGCACAACCGAATATGTGTTTGTCCTTTTTTTTTTTTTTTTTGGACAGTAGGATGGATAGCCTATGTTTGCAAAATAGCTCTCTGAAGCTACAGTTTGGGCATGAGTTGCATAGTTGGTTGTATAGCTGCATAATTACTTTGGCTTTTCTTCAGAGCTGTTGCTACAGAAGAAATAAAGGAGATGATAGGAGGGAAACACTGTCCTTTCCCTAATGGCCTGCTATTCTAACAAAGCAAGCATATTACACTTAATTTTAAGGACAACAGTTCTTTCACATGCAGCTATTAATAGGTCCTCCATGTGTTACAGTGATGCTTTCTTCCTGTTTAGCTTTCATAAAACAATGTTGCAATTTTTTTGCACTTAATGAAGAAAGATATTGAACTGGCTTGTAATGTTTCCTAGGGTATACTTCTCCATGCTCTTGAAAAAGGCGAAGAAGGGGTGATGGGCATCCCAGGACAAAGGGTGAGTTACTTATTAAAGGTAAAATTCACCCAGCTGGATGTGCAAATTCAAGCTATGAGTTTGTCTTCTGGAACAAAACACAGATGAACAAACAATAGAAATGATAGTTCCTTGGCCTGCCAGGTTTGGCCAGCTCAGGACTGCCTGATGTAGGAAGGCAAAAAGACCATTTTGAAATAGTGGTGGGAGGAGGGCCCCACAAGACTCACAATGTGAATCTCTTGCCTAAAGCTGTGCTCACTAGCCAGTTACTGTCCTGGTCCTCAGCACAGACTGTATTTCACTGTTTCCATCTGAGCTGTCTTCAGTCATGGTTAACTCCACTTTCTTGTGACTACCTACCTTGTAGCATCTATGAATCCATATTTTGGGGCAGTGTTTCTGTAGTGCTTAAACAGGGTGAGAACAGTACTCAGCATACCTTTTACAAAAATTGGTCATCTTTGAAATCTTCATGGTCAATTTACAATGTACTGATTAAAAAGAAAAAAATCAAATACCAGAATAGATTTCAGACCTGTTCTGTTTGCACCATACAAAAATCTCATTGAAAACATACCTGAACTGTAACTGTTAGTGTAAGAGTTTCAAAGTCTCACTGTTATTTTATCTAAGAAATAATAATGGTTCTTAGCCATGAGGATGTTAGGATGTCGCATCATGTTGCTGATTTTTCATTGCCTTCATAGGGACTGCCTGGCATCAATGGTTTTCCAGGACTCAGTGGAGAAAGAGTAAGTGTTTCATAAAAGATTGTTTTTTTCTAACATGTATGTAGGCAATCTGAAAAGTAAACTGTAGAGGACAAATTCTGCCTGCAATTGCATTAGGTTTAGTCTAACAATTATTTTCTGGATTCATCCATCGTTTTCATTTCGGGACAATTATTTTTCTCATCAGGGAGGGGAGGGTGGGGGGAAGAAAAAAAGCACCTTATAATTAAAGTCTAGTTTTGCTTAAACCATGAGCATCTTTTAAGAGCATTACCTGGAAGTGTCATTTTCATTGTTCCCATTACCGTGATTATGATTTCTGTAACTTCCTTCCTACAAACTGAAAATTATTTTTTGGAGTAGCTTTCTTTAGATGTGGTTGAGATATATGGTTATCCTGGCTATCACAAAAGAAGAGATAGAAACTGATAAATACAACAATTAAATCTCTATCTCCATGGAAACGCACCCAAATATTTAAAATAGCATTCTGTCAGACAGAGAAGAGCTCATACTTTGTTTGGTCTCAGAAAAAGGCTTCTTCAGGCGGCATTACAAATCACTTCCATGAGGTAAATAGCTGTGGGATGCATGACTTTTCCATGCTTTGCCATCTTTAGTTGTTTAAGGATTTGTCCTGCCACCAAGGCATAACAATAATAAAATGAAACACATGGGACATCAAAGTACATGAAATCTGAAAAATAACATTTGCATAGCTGTTCAGTCTCACAGCAAATCCTGGTGGTGCAGAAGGGAATTTTCGATTAATAATACATATGTGGAGAGGCTGGTGCAAAACCCATTAAAGCCCACTGATTGACCTTAACATGGGTTCGTCTCCAGTCAGACGTGGTCAGTGGATGTCCCTTATTGAGGGTGAATCTTGGCAACAATTTTAGCAAATGTACATTAGTGTGGATAGAGTATTATTGTATGATATGCGTATGAGAGGGGACACTCTATGTGCTATTCACAACAACCTCTTTTTTGTTCATTTTGGAGTGATTTGTTTCCTAAGAAAGAAGGGTGGTTAAGTTCTGCAAGCACACAGATGCAGTGGAAGTTAATCAGAAAGGTGCTGGCTTCACTTTTAGAGCACCAGCTCCATCTAGTGTGAAGAGATTTTACACCTGATATTCAAGAGGCTTCTTTGGGGATTGTATGATGTACAGTTGCCTTTGTGGATAGGTCTCTATAATGTGAGGTCCAGTTCATGGATGTGGTACCTCTAGTGCATCAAAACTGCTTCAAAAGTAACTTAGAGAGCTCATTATTAACATTCAAGTTATATGTAGGAGCTGTACCCACTGTGAAATGGGAGATCTGAATTTTGAATAAGCTGACTAATAATCTTACTATAAATGTGAATTACACAGAAATAGTGGTTTCAGTAAAACAGTGTTAATTGATATCAGTTTTTGATCTGGCCACCTTTTTCCACTAAAAAGCACA
Source organism: Serilophus lunatus (assembly GCA_013399895.1). NCBI lineage: Eukaryota > Metazoa > Chordata > Aves > Passeriformes > Eurylaimidae > Serilophus > Serilophus lunatus. The sequence continues at coordinate 100,400 of VXBA01003363.1, forward strand.
ACTTTTTAACACCAGTCTCTTGACATGAACATTTTCTTTAGAGAACAAAAGTTGTCAAAGAGCTGAGTAAAGCACACAGTAGACATCATCAGTAGGTATCAGCATCTCTGAAATCTGCACTCTTCCCTGTTTACCTGCATTAACTGAAATATCCTCTCATGTGATAAGATGTTCTGTGGTTTACCATATGTGGTTTGGATTTCAGACCTTTTAAAGGAATTGATTGAGTAGGACCTTAAATATTATACTTTCTAGGGTAGGGATGGAAAATTTTCTCTAGAATATGGCATGCCCAGGAGTGGGAGAGTTGGGTGAACATGTCTTCAGGCTTGGTCCTGGGTTCTCATTCAGCTGGGGAACTCTTCTATGAAAAAGAGAAAAAAAGGACCTGTGCACTTCAGTACTAATTCACTGCTCACTGTTTGCATTCCAGTTAAAATACGTCCACTTGTAAAGGTTCCAACTTGTTTAGTCTTCTTGCAGCAGGCTGGTGTGTACTGGCTGCCTGGCCCATGTATCTCAGGGTCAGCTGGCATGGAGGGGATTCCCTTTCTCCTCCTCCATCCTGGAGCGTCCATGGAAGGTGTGAGTGTAGGTACCCCTTCTATCTGCACTATGGCAGGGATGACAGACCGTGTGGCTCAGCAGGTCTCTCTGGCCTTTGGCAAGAGTTAGGATTGGTCTAAGAAGTAGAACATCAAAACTCAAGGAGTTTTAATGTTTTCATCGAAACTACTACATTCCAGAAAGATGATCTGCTCAGCTCTGCTGCACAGTCTTCACATTGACATCAGAGGAAGCCAGCTGTACAGTCAAAATAGTTTTAGTCTTTTTCTGATAATTTTTATGTGCATTACAGGGTATTCCAGGATTTGATGGTCCACCTGGTGGCTATGGTCCTAGGGGAGGCAAGGTACTGCTTTATTTTCATTTGCCAGAAGCAATAAACCAGATATCATTTTGCTTTCTTTTCTGTCATGCAGTAGAAATTGTCTTTGATGCCATTGTAAGACAGTTACGTGGTTTGTTAACTTGAAATCTCCAAGGTTTCTTAAATGTCATGTCAGTGCCTTTGAAAGTTTTTTTCTTTATGTTTCGTGTGCATACTTTTCCATTTTAAAAGAAATTCTCTAAAATAACGTACTTAGGTGTGTTAATTCAACTTCTGTTAACAGGGGGAGCCTGGCGAGATGGGTCCTCCTGGACCAGATTCCTATTTTCCTTCCCGAATCCCAAGGAAAGGTATGTCTTCTTTGCTTAAATTATTTATCCTAGGTTTTACTACCTTCTGCATAGATCAACAGCGTGGCATTCTGATAACTCAATTCCTAAAATACTCTATGTTGTGCTGAAGTGTTTCTGAAGTTATAATTGCCTTCCAAGAGAGTGGCTTTTTTTTGCAGGCAGGTGGCTTCTTTGTCTGTCCTGTTTAAGCTGGACTTCTATATCCATGTATGCCTGTATCCTCAAAGAAAAAACCAAGTAAAAAAGCATGTGACTTTGTTGTCCAGTGGAAGGAAGAATGTGAGAGTCTGTCTTCTGTGCCCTGTTTCAGAGACTCTGGATAAAGTGCTGTAATGGCAGCACAGCCAAGAACATTCTTACCTTCTAATATTTAGAAAGAAAGAAAAAAAAACACATTAAAAAAAGCCTTGAGGAATAGGACTTTTTTCCTTTTTTAAATTGACAAAGTTCCTTGTGATCTTTTAACTGAGCTTGTAACACCCAGCTTCAGCTGTTCTGCAGAGCTGGGTGGCTCTGGCTGGCCAGACTAGAAACATATAGAAGGTGATAGCAGTTTGCCAAAGCCAGAACTATTCAAGGAAAGGTGCCAGCAAACAGCAAGAGTGATCACGTTTCATTTCTTCAACCTTTGTCTCCATGCCATTGAGTTTACTAGTCTTGTTGAAAGCCAGAAAGACTAGCAATGAATGTTTCCTTGCCTCCCAGACAAAGGAGTCAAGAGGCTCGAAACAGTGGCCAAATCACCCTGAATACCCTGCCAGGCTTTTATGAGCAGGAAAGACTGTAGAGAGAGGAAGAAGCAGGCAAGAGACTGGACACGCTATATGTCCTCTATTATCACAGACATTTGACAAGAGCATGATACTTTCTGCAGGGCCCAAGCAGATGTTTTTGGTACTGGGAAGCAATGGAAAACTTACCTATCACATACCTGTTACAACTGCAACTTCCTGTAGGAAAATTAGGGCCTCTTCTCAGAGAGCTGATCTGTGCTTCCCTGGAGCAATGTAGATCTAGCTGCATATTAGTAAAAGCTGAGAGATATCCTTCTTCCTGCTCTTAGTGGCTCCACACCATTCCTGTCATTCCATTTCTAAAGCTACCCTTTACAAACTATTATAAATTCTAATACTCTGAAGCCCTTGAAGCTCCTTTTTAATAAACAGCACCATCACACTAACATGTTTTATGGAACTGGGGATGTCTTTCAGGTGTAAGAGGTGATCCAGGCTTCCCAGGTGTTTCTGGACTACCAGGAGACAGAGGAGAGGAAGGAGATCGTGGGTTGCCTGGTCTCCCTGGATTCTCTGATGGTAATGTTCCAACTCATGTTCCAACAGCTTAACTTAATAGCGAGTTTTAATGGATACAGAGTCAGGGTGGGGGAAATAGGAATGCAGATCATGCAATACAGGGTGCAGAGTGGTAGATAATAACTGTGGGAGCAAAAAACAAGAGAATCATTTTCCTTTGGTCCAAAGGAGCTCTGACAGAACAACTGAAATAGAGATGATGGCAGAGCCTTGCTTCAGTAATTGCTATTGATTTGCTCAAGTGAAAAGTGCAGTTACCATTTTTGCTCTAAAAAATGGTAAATTTTGGTAATTTTTGCTCTAAAATATTTTTTGTACTAAATATCTCTATTTTTTCTTGTATGTCAGATGCAGTTGTATGCACTTTTCCTTTTGTTACATTACAACTCTTTGGGCATCATTGTTAAGAAATTGTTCTGAACTGCTTCCCTGATTCTGTTTCAGCGGATGGGGATAAGCCAGGATTACCTGGAGAAATGGGACCAAAAGGTGAAAAAGGTGAAACAGGATCTCCTGCTTATTATGCAGGCCCACCTGGGCTTCCGGGTAAGGATGGCTCACCAGGACTCCGTGGTCCCCCTGGTCCTGCTGGAGCCCCCGGTAAGTGCATGAAGAGAGATAATGAGACTTCATAGGACCATCTTTGCTTATTTTAAAGATAGCTGTTGTCAAGGCAAAGTGGCATAGTAGATTGACAGAAAGAAGCTAAATGGGCAGCAGGGAGCACACATAAGAAGTCTTGTATGATCATCAATGAAGGAAACGTTTGCGTGGGTTGTAAACATTCCTGACAACATTTGAAAGAAAAGAAGGTCTGTTTTGGGCTGGGAGAAGTATATGAGTGTCAAGGAGAGGTCTGAAAGAAGTGAATTTCTCCTTCATTCTAGAATAGAGAAAACTAGGGGGAATCTTACTGCTATCTTCCCTGACCTCTCAGGAGGTTATAGGGAAAATGGAACCAGATGCTTCAGTAAGGAGCACAGCAAAAGAGCAAGAAGCTATGGCCATGAACTGCAAAAAAGGAAGTTCTGCTTAGACACTAGGAAAACTTTTTTCATCATGTTGGAGCTCAGACACTGGAGCAGGTTGCCCAAAGAAGCCTGGACATTAGAAGTAGTCCTGGACATTAGGAGGAGTTTCTTAATAGAAGGAACATTGGAACGTTCAAACAAAGAATATTCAAACATTGGAATAAGCTGCCCAGGAGGTGATAGAGTCATTATCCCCGGAGGTGTTTAAGAAAAGACTAGACGTGGCACTAAGAGCCATGGTCTAGTTGACATGTTAATGTCTGGTCAAAAGTTGGACTCAGTGATCTCAGAGATCTTTTCCAATCTAATTAATTTTGTGATTTTATGTACATCATATTTGGATATATTCAATACTTATCTGGAGAAGGACCTGGACAACTTGCTGTGACCTGGATGTTGGCCCTGCTTTGAACAGAGGGTGGCCTCTGACTGAGATTGTGCCGTGTTTCCGTGAAGATCACTGAATTGCAGTGCAAGAGCAGGGGTGGAGAAAACAACGTGCAGGAGATTATCCAGAGATGGCTGTTTGTGCTAGTGCAAATTAAGTTAGGCTGAGTGAGAGAAGCAAAGGAATTCAGGATGAGAGAGAGCAAAGAATGGCAAGGATCATCTGCCACAGCAGATGGAAGTTATTGAGAATGAACGTGAGAAGCTGTGAGAAGATGGAGAGTGGAAGAAAGAGCAGGGTACATCATAACAGGCTAGGTTAGATAGTGACATTAGGGGAAACAGAACGGGGCAGATGCAATGCATCTCAAAGAAATAGGAAAGAGAAGAAGAGTAAATCTACAGTAGATGAATTTATATTTCTATTTGATTAAACTTCTAGGTCCCCTCTTTGGATTAAAAGGACAGGAGGGAATGCCAGGTAGATTTGGTATACAAGGTTTCCCTGGGCCAAGAGGACAAAAAGGACCTAAAGGTAGGTTGTAACACATAATGCAATAGATGATCTGCTGTTGTGCATTATGTAAAGCTCCCACTGTAGTCAGTCTAAGTTTTTTGAACTATGACATGCATAAGGATCATTGAATTTGATCTGGGGATAACATCAAAGAAGCTCTGTGTTGGCTTCTTGTAAGGGGGAAAACAAATAGTACTTTTCTCAAGTATTTGAGAAAGTACTCAAGTATTCTCAAGCCCGTATATAAAATGGATACAGCTGCATATCTATTTGTTGTGACAGAGCATTCTTTCTTCTCTTTCCAATCCTTTCCTTAGGCGAAGAAGGGGATTGCAGTACATGCCTTTTGGGTGAGGAACTCAGAAGGGGCTCCACTGGCCCCCCTGGCCCTCCTGGCTTTCCAGGAACCCCTGGCCAACCTGGGAGAAAAGGAGAACCTGGTGATCCAGGACCACATGGTCTTCCTGGTTACCCTGGAGCAAAAGTGAGATAGTTGTTTCTTTATTACTTAGGTTTTTTATATGCCCACTGGGGAAAAAAAGCAAGCCAAAAAAAAAGCCCAAGCTATTCTCCATGGAAAAATGATGAAAAGTGTAATTTACTTCTTTCTTTGCTCCTTCAGTAGCTCTGAGGTTGCTACAAAATGCTGAAAGCCAAAAATTGCTAGGATGGAAGTGAAAATAGGATGCTTTGAGAAGTGAAAATAAAATGCTTTGGGAAGAGCAAAAGATTACCACGTCATCCAAAGTTCACTTTCTATTTGAATGAAGCAGAAACCTTTCAAGCATTTGTAGTACTGAGTGCGATCTAATCATTTAGAAGGGTAACAATTCCCAGAGTAGATACTAATAAGATACATATATCAAACCAATAAAATGTAAGGATCTGTTTATAATACTTTGTCTTTCTAAAAAACACTATTCAATAACACTGAGTAAAGGGCTTTGCTTACAGCAGCTTGCTTTTTATTTACACTTAGAGGTGTTGTATTGAGTGGTAGGCTAAATGCATCATGATTCCTCACAGTCAGAGCTGGCTTCAGTAAGTCACATCTCTCAAGATTTTAAAATATGTTTTTTGCAATACTGACCCAAACCTGACTTTGTTTATCATAGAATGGTTTGGGTTGACAGGGACCTTAAAGATCATCTAGTTTCAACCCTCGTGCCATGCGCAGAGACACTTTCATCTAGAGCAGGTTGCTCAAAGCTTTGCTGAACCTGGCCTTGAACATTTCCAGTGATGGGGCATCCACAATTCCTCTGGCCTGTGCCTCAATACCCTCACTGTAAAGAATTTCTTCCTAAGATCTAATGTAAACCTACTCTCTTGCATTTTAAAACCATTTCCCCTTCTATCACTACATGCCTTTATAAAATGGAAACTTATTTTCAGTTACTGCTTCAGGCTTTTCTGAACAAGCTCGGTCACAGCTAGCTAAAGTTGGGGATTTTTTTAGAATTAAAATAATAAAATAAACTTTGACTTTATTATGGCTGTTAAAAAAAAAAAAAAACAAACAAACAGAAAAAGGAGATTTTTTTTTTTCCAAAAATTCAAAATACTTTTATGAGAACTTCCACTTTCTAGAAGTCAAAAGACAGAAATATTTTCAAAAATATGTTCATATGTCAGTTAAAACCTTGTAAGGTCTGCAAGATTTTTTGCCTTTGAAATGAAGAATTTCAGCATCTTCATTCCAGAACTTAAGTTACTGTAGGACAGAGAGAAGTATAGACATATACACACATAGCACAGCATTGCAAAATATCAGTCAGCAGCAAAGCCCTAACTTTATCTTAGATTTTAGTCTGCAACAAATTCAAAGTAAAACAATCTAGCTTGTGTATTCTTGTTTCATATTCTATAGCAAAAATGACTCCATAATTCTTTAGGCATGTTCAACAATTTACATATACGAAACAATAAATACGCTGAATCTTGATCAGATCTATATCAACAGGTATGTAGTCAGTGAAATAATTCAATATTATATTAAGTTCCTGAGATTTCTTTTGGCCTGGAAAAAAGTCAATGTCCAAAAGAAATGTCTTTACCATGGAATACAGATGTGGCTTCACTGATCATTAAAATGCAGTTTTCAAATATGGCCTGAGTAAAGCAGGATCCTTATAATCAATTCTGATCTCCTCGTTTAGACTAACAGAAGTGCTAACCTGTATGGTTGAGATGACCTGCAGCTGAGATATGGTTTCCATGTGTGCTTTTCATCCAGAAAGTCACTAAAAGGCAGTGATGCAAAAGACTCCCTTTTAAATAGTGTATGGTACAGAAATATTTTAAGCAAAAAATATATTTATCATGTCCATCTGTTTCATTCAGTGTCTGCCCTGGAATTCAGTAAGAAGTGGCTAAGGAAAACCTCACATGCAAAGCTTCTATTTTAGTAAGCATGAGTCTAATTATGCCAAACTAAAGCTAGCTGGCATAAAAGAGTATATGGTATATGAATCTGTAACCTCTGGGCCTTAGTACCTACCATGGGTTTGGTCCTGTGAATGTAAGGCTCTTGGTCAGCAGTTAGCAATATCACTGTCAGATGGGCTGTTCAGGAGGAGGTTTTTGCATTATGCTAGAGAATCAGGAGAGCCAGTGACTGCTCTTTAGCTTCACCATAGTTTGCCTTTGCGAGAGAGAAAGTCCCCTTCCTTGAAGATTTTTCAATGCAAGGACCTGCGCAACCTACTCTGTTTCCAAGTGCTGGGTTGAACCAGGGACTTCAGCCCTCCCTTCTAACCAAAACCTTCCCACAGGTCTGTAATTTGCGCCACTTAATCTCTTTGATAAGTGGTGCATAGGAGGAATTGGATGTCATTATAATCCTGAGTACCAAAGAGTTGCTTACAGCATTTTCTTTAGTGGCTAGCACTGAATAATTCACCATGTGAATTCACCAGAGCAGTTCTGCAGCTACAGTCACCTGCAGTACTCCAACTCATGGAAAGACATAGGGGGTCCCAATCCATCTTCATGCAGAAGCTCCCCTACTATGCCACAGACCTTGGTCCTAGTTAGAACATATTGGTAAAGATTCTGTACAAGAATGGGATTACTGAAGAGAAAATCATTCACAGAAAGTAATGAGAAAGCAGTAAAAGTTAAGGAGACTTTTTTTAAGCAGGATAGTGGAAATGCAAATCTTGATACTTACTTCTAAAACAGTTCTGGTTTGGTTTGGTTTTTTTCAATGTATGTAACACCAGGGATTTTCGGGTCAAGCTGGATTTCCTGGACAGAAAGGAGAAAAGGGAGATTCTTTGCATATAACTACCAAAGGTAGAGTAAAAATTCATATTACTGGTATTTTCCTATTATTTATACCTTTAGTGAGAGATAGGTCTAACAATGAAAGGCCTTTTTTAGGCACTAAAGGAATCCGAGGCGATCCTGGGCTGCCTGGTATCAGAGGTGCAGATGGTTTCCCAGGGAGAGATGGATTAGATGGTTTACCAGGACCACCTGGCCTTCCGGTAAGCAGCAAATGCAGCTAAATCATTTCCATCACCCCTAGTGCATTTTATTCTGAGGGGCTGTGATCACCAGGCTATCTTTCTCTCACAGATAATGATACACACCTAGATGGGCTTTGACAGTTAGCAATATATTAAACATCATGTTTTCTCTCTGAGATTTTAGAGCAATCTTGCACTTTTATTTCCTTTTCATTTAAACAACTAGATAGTAGTGTATTACTCATTTAGGCCATCTTGTTATTACTAGTTAGCTTGTGGTAATTAGTGGTTTATTAGTGATTCCTTCTAGCATTGTCTCAGACAGATTCTCTGTGACTGAATTTCAACAGCCTTGGTTCAACTGATTTAAAGAAAAGCAAAATTTGCTACAATTTTATGTTCTTAAAATGTACATTGTGTCAGCATATATATGCTTGATAGCAACTCACCTAACTAACTGTAGCCATCCAGAATTTCGACATTTAGTTTTTGTTCATTTTCTAAGCTCCTTCTGTAGCTGAAAGTTAAATGCCTCACAAGAGGAATTCATCTGTCCCATTATAAATGCTGTTTTGAACCATTGGGATGCTCTCCCAAGAAGATGGGTGAGAGCTATGTTGTGCACTCTGTACCATAGTACTTGTTCCTACCAGTAAAGATGGTACTGAGGATGGAAAGGTTTTCTCCAATGATGTTCATGAGATGTCGATTCAATAGTGTAGGAATATCACTAGAGGAACAGACATAGAAAAAATCTGCTTTTTTTAGTGCATTTTTATGTCAGCTTTTCTCAGAAGTAAATGCCACAACAGAATGAATGCCACAAAAGATCACCTCTAGCAGTGCATGCCCCAAACCCACTTACAGCTTTTCAGAAAAGGCCGTGAGCCTCTCCACAACACTGATTCATATTGCCCAAGTGATGTTCATGGGCCAGTATTTTTATGGAAATGTTCCTTCAAGGAATGCTTCTCTCATGCCTTTTCAGCTGTGAGGTCTACACTGAAGTTAGATTATTTCAAAAATACTTCATTTTCAATGTTGATTTAGAGAGCTGAGATGCAGCACTTGAGAAATTACTACCTAGAAGATGTTATTCATGAGAGCAGTTCAACTGTTGGAGTGAGTTTTTTTCTCAGAAGTGATCACCTCCGTTCACTTCCCACAGGGTGATGGTATCACAGGTTTCCCCGGTGATCCTGGTTATCAAGGTGAATTGGGCCCAAAGGGCTTTCCAGGAGAAGCAGGGCCACCAGGTGAAGGATTTCCTGGTCCCAAAGGGTTCCGGGGTCCGCCAGGTGACCAAGGACAAGATGGAAACCCAGGACCTCCAGGTCTGCCTGGTCTTCCAGGAGAGCCTGGCCAACTAGGTAAGAGACATCACTTTGTCTTACATCAGAACCGTGGGAGATCACCACTGAATTGTGTGCAGCATTTGTACAGCACACTGTTGAAAAGAGCTTGGTGGAGGCTATCTGGAGAAAAAGGAATTGCTTGTATTGTCCAGAAATCTTAAAGAAGTATTCAGACTTCTTAAATTTTAAAGAAGAAACTTCCAAAGTCCCAGTAGTTTCATGTCAGGTATAGCATGAATAAGTGTGTTAGTGCCAGCGAGGAACATCTTACAAGTTTCAAGCAGTTGGAGGCAATGTCCTGCCATTGGAAATACTCACAGGTGATTTTCTCTGATCTTTCCCATCCAACACAATCTTTTAATTGACCAGAGAAAACATGTATTCATCTTTCAGGGCTCCTCATAGTATCTCTGCAGCTTTCCAAGTCCCTTCCACGCATAAAAAGGCCAGGGCTACATTCAGAAAAGCACAGCTCAAAGTTTTATTGCTCAACTTCGAGAAGCCTGGCAGAATATTCAGGCTAAAGCAGGCATGTGTCAACCCTACACAGTGCATGGGACACACAGCCTCCTAACTCAGATAGGATTAGGGTTTAGGCCTGGATCTAAGAAAGTATATTACAGCAAAGAATTTGTGTTTAATGTGTGCATAATACATGAGAGAATAATTATCTGCTGTTGTAATAGAATTTTGGTTAGAATTGAGAACATTTTTTCTCTTTTTGCAATTTTTCTCTTTAAAATAACAACTGTCTTTTCCCATTTTTGCTCATAGACTGTGGACAGGTCACTGAAGACTTTCCTAGAGGAGATGCAACTGAGCCAATATGGTCAGGTACTTTACATACAAATGGCTTGAATATATTTTAATATTTAGTCTTATACTGCTCTTACGAGTTGATAATTTATTTCTGATGACTGCTTTGGATGCTCTTGGTTGTAAACTATTTGAACTTCAGGTCACAATTAATCATGTATGTATAGTATGTAACTAAAGTAAATGAATCAGGCGTATTCTAAAATTATTGCACTTTTAGCTCTGGAACACAGAAATCACTTATTTTGTTGCTCCTGAGTGGTTATTGTAACAAAACAATGATTACTGTGGAATTATAACAACAGTACCAGAAATTAGGTGCCAAGAAAATATTAGCAACTTTTTAAAAAGAACAATGAGTGAAGATTTTCAGTGCAAGCTGACATATAAGAAAAAAAAAACCCTGTAAATTGTAATGCATATTGACTGGATTACTTCAGGGGTATACATCACCCATGAGGAAACAAAGCATCTCTCTTACTCTGAAAAATGTAGTCATCCATGAGGTTGGACTACCCTTAGTGTCCTGATCTAATTGGAGCAGACGTCATAGCCCCTGTAAAATAGGCAGAAGAGCAGCTCTTGGGGTGAAACTCAGTTTGAGTGCTCCCCTGAAAATGCCACCCATGACTAATTTATTTTTTTGATGAATAATAAAACTTCTTTTAAAATTAGGAGTTTGCCTGTTAAATTCATTCATCTGCTTTAATGAAGTTGTCTCAACTGCAGGCACAAAGACAATGGGAGGCAGCATATGAGCACATGTGGTGCAACTAACTCTTGGGGTTTTGCAGGCGCAGGCTGTGTGAGGCCACCAAAGGGATCCCAAGGCAAGCCAGGACTGCCAGGAGCCACAGGTAACATTTTGCCTTCACTTATGTTTCCTTCATACACTACATTTGAGGGATATCTTGCCATATAAATGAAAGCTGAGCCTTAGCAGACAGCAAGTCTTAGAATTACATTGGAAGACAGCATTAACCTGACTCAGGCAGAGAGGTCTAAGCGTGCAGCCCAGGTGACTGCACCATTCCTAAACTAATTTTGCCTTTGCTAATGAGTGTCAGCCATGAAACACAAGACAGAAAGGACAGGCCAAATGCTACTCTCCACGTGCCAGTAAGAGCATACAGAGAGGAGTCTACAGGTTTATTGGTAGAGTGAATACTGATGTCTCTCAGACCTGATTGGACACCTCAAAAGGAAAATCCTATCCTCTCAGAGTAGGGTGATAAAAGGTTGCAATAGAGGACTGACACCGATCCTTCTTACTGTTCCTCCTCAAGTGATATGCAGAGCATCTTCAGCAAGTGTTAGCCTAAAATCTTCCACACAGTTCAGTGTCATGGGCCAGGCTGTCTGTCACAATGCTGTTGTGCTGTCTGTAGCTATGCACACCTTCCTTGCAGAACTGGTCCCCCCTAGCCCAGAGGAGCCATCTGGTGATCCTGGGCCTTCCTAGCAATAAGGATTCCCCACTTCCTTCCAAGAGGAAGAGGAGGTGAGACCAGTTTGAGGGATGGTGTGAGAGGGAATGAGACACATGGGCAAGGTGTGCTGAGTAATGATTGACCTTGAAGAGGAACCTCTGATGAGCACTGATAGTTCCTATAAGCTTATGGACTCCCAGGCTAAGCAATAAAGCTGTTTTTCAGTAAATCCCTCTCATCACCAGCTGTAAAGGTACTGACAAAAACCATAACTGTGTCCTTCAGAGTTTGGGAAATGTGAAATTATTGATACATCTGTTCCTGTGTCCCTGTGCTTTAGCCAAGATTGGAGATCTGGAGTATAAATTTTAAGGTCAAGCTTTTTTTTTCCTCTTCAGTGCAAAGTTTATTATGGCATACATGGATTGACAGATTGATTTTTACAGACTAATGGATCTTAAAGGGAATATTTTATCTCTGTTGAAACATGACCTGTGTTTCCTTAGTCCTAATGCCCAAGTTTGCTATTGGGAATCAATGTTTTCTTTGCCTCTTTGTAATTTTTTTCTGAGTATGATGATTTTTTTATTCTTTCATTCATATGAGCTTGAAGGTTTTTCTTTCAGTGAGTACAGTCAGATTTAACTCCTAGCTATAAGACTGCTATAACACAAGCGATGCTGTTTCATGTGTTTTATATTTTGTATTCTTGGTTAGTTCTCTAACAGATCTTTTTCTATCTTTGTCAGCTTATATATTCTAGTAATTTTAAGATTTGTTTTTCATCTTCTCCCTCTGAAAACTAGAAAAGCCCCTTGCTGAGCACAGTGCAGAATTCTATTCATAGTGGCCTTTCTACCTGAGGCAGTTCCACACCTGGAAACCTGGGAGGAACAGGACACGTTTTCACAGCTTATTTTTGCCACAGCTGTGTTAATTGAGTTTTCTGAAGCATCATTCCTGCCTACCTTCTCCAGACTTGACACAAAAGCACCAACACCACCTTTACACCATTTTCATTGCCTGCTCAGAGTGACATGATTTGTCCACAAGATTTCCCACCTTCTGTTCAGCCCAGATGAAGCTCTGCTATAGACAATAAAGACTCCCAGTGTTCTAGGTTCTAACAGCACATGGTATATCGAGCAAAAGGTTGTCTTTATAGTTTGAGATCCTCATGTCTTTGTGTTCCTTTGAAACTCCTGGCAACACAGCCCACCCTAAGTTATATTTTGGTTATTCAGGAGTCCCAAGACCTACATGATCACTTTTGAATAAAATTTTTAAGCTGTGTTGTGTTTTTTTCAAACATACAGCTAAAGCGCTTGCAAGCTAAACACTGGCCTAAAATAAAAACTTTTTCTCACTGCTATTTGGCACAAAGTGTTAACACCAGCTAACATCACATAATGAGTTACTGAAATACATGGTAAGCAGTGGTTGTATACTCCATCTGCTGCCTCTTTCTCTAACATGGTTTTTTAATTAGTGCAATACTAAACAGAATGAATGAAAGTCAGTTATTGCAGATGGGAAACAAAACCAAGATGCTATTCAGCACATTAGAATTTTTCATTGAAACCTGAAAGCCTAGTATTTTCCTTTTAATTTCTTTCTGAGAGGTTATTTTTCATGTAAGAAAGAGAACAATAGTCCTGTACAGCACTAAATAGTCTTGTACAGCACTACAAAATGCTATTCACACTGCATTGTCTTGTTATGTGCACCTCATTTCTGATCTTTTCAAAGATTTGCTTCTCCCCTTCACAAACAATAGATGAACCTACAAATATTCATGGTTAAATAATTTAAATTCAGAAAACAGAAGTGGAAAAAAGTATCAAAATTCAAGTCATATTTTCCTTTGTTTGCCATAGTTAGGGATGGAGAAAAACTTGCTTTTAGTGTAATAAATAAATTCATGGTGATGCTAAGCAACAACACTTAGAAAGTTAAAGAATGTTGTTGACCTTCAGGCCTGAGCTGGGAATTTATAAAGTTCAAAGTGTTGGAGAGGGTAGGGAAACAAAGCATTCCTGAGGAATTATTTCCAAAGAACTTTATCAAAAAACCTTGATCTTGGAATACAACAAATTAATGAGGCTCATGTAATAAAGTATTGCATGGAAAAAATATAAAATTTTTGAAACTTAACAAAGGAATCCTACGAAATGCTTGCAGGTTTTGAGATGTTAAGAAACAGTGATATTTGCCCTTACTGAAATTGCAAATATTATATCACATGGAAGTGAAGTCTCATTTTACCTGTAAGGAGACATCTTGGTATGAACACGAGTTCAGTGCCTGAAGAACACTTTTCAGAGCACATCCTTTCTTTTCCCACTGAATCTCTAAATGTGTAGTGTTAACGAATATAGTAAGTAGGCTAGTTAATTTATATTCGGTTTCTAGGATGATTAGATCTAACCTTTAGCCTTACATTTCTGTTTTGTGGTTATCTAAACCAGTATGCTCTTGTTCTGTGATCAGTTTAGCAGGGAAGGGAAAAATTTGTTCCTTCTACAGCCTCTCATCTGTGCCCATTTCTGTGAACACTCTTCTTTTGACACTGCCTTTTAACCTTTAGCTAAAAGCCTTAATTTACAAAATATTAAAAGGCTCCAAAATGTCTGTCAGTCTAATTATTTTCACCCTACTAGTCTCCATATCATTAGCCTTTAAGTCAGGTTAATCCATATTTGTGAAAGCACTTAGCCTAGATTTTGATTCATATTTTGGGATCTTGAATACTTCTAAAGAGCTACAGTTTAGTCCCATTAAATTATTTTTAAAATTTCATCTTTGTATACAGAAACACATCATGATGATATTTTCTACTACCTTTTCTTACATTACATGCATATTTCTATTTTGCTTCTTCAAATCACACTTTCTTACTTCTATATAATTTAGGTGCAAAAGGTGCAAGAGGATTCCCAGGTGATCCAGGTCCAATGGGCTTTCCAGGGCTAAACGGTACGCGAGGTGATCCAGGTCTGGAAGGATTCCCAGGTCCTCCAGGTATCTAGAAATAATTGGTCATTCTTTATATACTTTTGACCTCTTTGCTACAGTACTGAAACTTGATTCCAGATAAGTTTTTACTTATCTTCTCTTCTATGTTCAATCAATAAGCTGTTAGACAAAACTGCTACTTTTCAAACCCAAAATGATTTCCTGTAGCTTCTATTATGATGAAAAGTGACATAGATGCCAACCTTTTAAAATCTTCATTATAGTGCAAAATTATAAATGTGACAGTAAAAATTCATGGAATTTGTATTAAGAAAATCAATAAGAAGGTATGTCAGATTCCAAGAAGAAAGGAAGAAAATAATAGTATCTGTACTTTTACTAAACGCTTTCCAACGTTAGTATAAATGATCCTGGACATATCAAAGCGGAGTACTAGCTACTCACATTGTGCATAGGTAGCTCTGTTCCCAAAGTGTTTGCAAGTATTCAGTGCCTGTCAAATTTTATGCTAGTCTGTAATAGGTACAGATTTTTTAAATCCCGGGGCTTCTATATCTCTCCAGTTTTTCCAGGATGTCCAAGATACATCAATTCAAGACACATGAAGACACATATATCTGTTCGTAAATAGTAAGTCAGATTAGGCAACAAGATGAGCCTACGTGTGTGTGCTGCTGCACATATAAGCTGCAGTGGCTGTGGATGTTTATGGATCATCCGTCAGTCAAGCAAGAATTACCTCCAGAAACTTACCACTTCCCTGTGGTTGACCAGTTAATTTGGTTAATGGACACTGAAGGGTTTTTTCTGTAGCATAATACAGAAGCAATTGATGCAATATAATTTACAAGCTCTTTAGAAATTTAGAAATTTAGAAATTTTTCAAGTCTTAAATCCTCACAGATTCTGAAATGCTGCAAACTTTCCCAAATCCAGTACCAGGTGCTGTTTTACCCTAAGACAGCACATGACCTGAAAGAATTCTCTAGACTCATCTATAGCATCTGTAGTAGCCAAAAAGAAAACAAAAGAAGAGTTGATGCATGACCTGGTCAACAGGCAAGGAATGCGTAACAAAACATGGCTCTCTGCAGCATAGGGCAGGACCATGATCCGGCATTTCCCCTGCTAAGCTCTGCAAGGTGCTCTAAATACAAAATTATGTCTCCTACACAATATGGCTCCCAAAACACAGGAAGCAATTACCTGCAGTCTTCCATGCTGTCTTTCACCAGTGCTTAGACTCAGCCTCCAGTCTAGGTCCAGTTTCCCAGTCCACAAGAAGCCTTTCTCCTGTCATTTGTGGTAATGAGGGCATTAGGATGGTATATCTAGGATTTGAATGCCAACATTTGTCGTGAACCCTGTGATGTCTAGTCCCTGTTTTATTTATAGGTTTTACTGGACCCAGAGGAGACAGAGGCCCGAACGGTCTGCCTGGACTGCAGGGGCACCCAGGCCTTACAGGAAAGCCTGGAGCTCCAGGAGCAGCAGGACTGAAGGGCCTTCCTGGTGACGTTTTTGGAGCAGCAGCAGGTTCCCGAGGGGATGTCGGGCTTCCTGGCTTCCCAGGGTTGAAAGGTGCACCAGGAGATCAAGGAATACCGGGAATTAGAGGTAACAGCTTCTTCAAATAAAGAAATGCTTGAGTAAGTGTGTGATACAAATGTAGCCAAATTACAAGGATGTGAGAGCAGTAAGAGCACCTTAGGACACGTCAGAGGTTTCCAGCTGACTGGAAGCTGGCAAACATTGTCCTGATTTTCAAGAAGGGCAAGAAGGAGGACCCTGAAAACTACAGGCCTGTTAAGTTCTCTTCAGAGCCTAGTAAAGCTATGGAAAAGATTATTCTGGGAAGTATTGAAAAGCACCTGAAAGACAACGCTGTCATCAGTCACAGCCATCATGACTTCATGAGAGGAAAGTCCTGTTTATCAATTCTGATTTCCTTTTATGACAAGGTAACCCACCTAAATGATCAAGGGAAGCCAGTTGATGTAATCTTCTTGGACTTCAGTAAAGCTTTCGATACTGTCTCTCACAGGATCCTTCTGGGCAAAATGTCCAGCACACAGCTGGATAAATACCACCATGTGGTGGGTGAGCAATTGGCTCATGGATTAAGCACAGAGGGTAATAGTGAACGGGGTGACTTCAGTCTGGTGACCTGTCACTAGTGGGGTTCCAAAGGCCTCCATCTTCGGCCCTGTGCTCTACAACACCTTCATCAATGATTTGGACACAGGACTGGAGAACGAGTTTGTAGATGACACGAAGCTGGGAGGAGTTGTTGACTCCCTGTTGAGGGCCTGCAGAGAGACCTCAACAAATGAGATGACTGGGCAATCACCTACCATATGAAGTTCAGCAAAGGAAAGTGCCAGATTCTGCACCTGGAGCAGAACCCCAGGGCAGCCCTAGATGTTTTTACAGACTGGGGAATGAAATGCTGGAAAGCAGTGCCACAGAAGGGCACCGGGGGTCCTGGTCAACAGCAAGTTAGATATGAGTCAGCAGTGCCCTGGCAGCCAGGAGGGCCAACTGTGTCCTGGGGGGCATCAGGCAAAGCATCAGCAGCTCGTCAAGGGAGGGATTGTCCCATTCTGCTCTGCACTGGCCTCACCTTGAATATTGTGGCAGTTTGGGGCACTGCAATATAGCAAACATACTAAGCTATTAGAGAGTGTCCAAAAGAGGGCAATGGAGATGATGAGAGGAGTCCGTATGATGAGAGCCTGAGGTCACATGGTCTGTTCAGCCTGGAGAAGAGGAGACTGAGGGGAGACCTCATTGCAGTTACAAGTTAACTTGTGAGGGGAAGAAGAGGAGCAGGAGCTGATCTCTTCACTGTGGTAACCACTGACAGAATCCAAGGGAATGGCCTAAAGCTGTGTCAGGAGAGGTTTAGGTTGGTTATTAGAAAAAAGTTCTTCAGCTTTTGGTGAGCATTGGAATAGGCTCCTCAGGGAAGTGATCACAGCTCCAAGCCTTACAGTGTTCATGAAGCATTTGAACAATACTCTTAGGTACATGGTGTGACTCTTGGGGATGGTCCTGTGTGGGGTCAGGAGTTGGCCTCAATGATCCCTGTGGGTCCCTTGCAACTCAGCATGTTCTGTGATGACCCCAGCATCAATTCCCAGTGCTTGCTGATTTCACATCCTTTCCATATCTTTATCAACTGTTACCAATATGCCTAGCTCCTCCAAACACCTTTTGGAGATCCATTGCTTATGTTCATCTCTTCTTCACACAGCTCTACATAAAACTAGCTACAGTAGGATACCAGATTTTGCTCATCGTCATTGCATTCAGACGTACTGCTAATGTTTTTCCACTGTAGTTAAGGGAATGGTGATGTAGTTATTATCCTCACTTTTCACTTACATACTGCATAATATTGAGATTGTTTCCCGTGCCAAAAGATGTCTGGGTAATGCTGCTGATCAGCACATTGCACTGAGTTTGCACTGACGTAGTGCTGAGTTTGTAAATTTTAACTAAGAGTACATAGTGTTAGTGTTAATAAGCCATTTTACCCTGACAGTCTTTGGACACTCAAGAACAACAAAAAGCATTATATACTTATTCATAACTTCAGGGTGTTCATTTTAGTTTGTTATTTCACAGACCTTAAAAACCACGCTAAACTCCCTATAAAAAACAGAGAAAACATATTTTCTCTACAAAATCTGACTTTGGAGGACATTCAAAAAGCACATGTGGGAATTTAGCATGCCCTGCTACACAGTTTCAGTAGCATGTGGCGGTGTTTTTAAATTTAGGACTGCTGATTACCCCTTTGCCCTTTGCAGAAGTGAGAAAGGAGTGGTAATTGTGTAACTAGCTCAAAGCAAGGGGTTTATCACAGAAACTGATTTTGGATAGTCTCATGATTTCTGATACAAATAAACAAAGAAAAGCATCTTCCCTGAGTTATTTGAAGTGAGGATAGGTGGGTTCACCTGCAGTAGAGCTCCAGAGTGAAGGAATGGGATGAAAGCAGCTCTGTGGCATTTCGCAAGTTTGAGAAAAAGCAGAAAACATCACTGACACCTCTAAAAGGGGGAAAAAGTTCAAGGTAAACATGGATTGAAAACAAAAAAATTGTTGTGACTTTGCACCCTTTGTAAGCATTTCTGTAGAACTAAGTTTTCAGTAATAATAAAAAGTAAGTCCAGTGAAAAGAAAAAGCGTTACCAGTTTTTCGTTCTTGATTTATGTAACAGTTCTGACAGAATGGCTCAAAATGACATGTGAATTTTTGTGTGAGTTAAAATTTTTTTTTTTTAGTTTTACACAAATGGCTGGGGATTCCTTTATACCATCAATGCCACTTTCAGAATAGCAAACTAAAGTCTATATTCTGTTGTTAAGTAAACTCACTTTAAGTGACAGTTATAAAGTGGCAGTTATAAAGCTCACTTACCTACCGTCAAGCTACACCAATGTAAAACCTGAATAAGGAGAAGCTGATCCATTTTACCTGGGTTTTAAATGTCATGTACTACTTGTACTGTTCCTCTAATCTGAATGAAAAGCAGGCATGAGCTTTTAAAACTTGACACCGCCTTTGCTCCTATATGGTAGAGATATAGAGACAAAAATTTTCACCCAGTGCATTAAGTCATTAAGTCATGTAGAATCAGGGCCTTTTTGCTTAGGAATTTGTATGAATCTTATAACAATGCCTTGTAATGACCTTAAAAATTTCTGAATAATACCACAAAACACACCATCTGCCTTTAAAATGTTACTGTTCTTGCCTATAACATTTTAGAAAAGATACATAGCATTATTTCAGTGGTTCAGTCAGCTATTTGATTCAATTCTTACTAAGATGTGATTAGAGAGATCAGGTGTTACAGAATTATATGGATTAAATGTGGAAGAGACCTGCTCCATCAATATCCACCTGGTGCCAAACCATTACCATTCATTTGGAAGAGCCAGTCAGTCTTTCTGGTGCAAATATTGAGATCAGTACTGGCAACGTCAATTATTTTAAAACTGATGCGCAGTCCTTTAGTTTGCATTTCCTGTTCGCACTGAATTTTCAAAGGAAAAACATATCCTGAAAGACCAGTTCATGCTCAGAAGAGGTATGCAAAGGTAAGCCTTCTAGATATGTATGCTCTCTAACACATGTTTATGATCTTTTAGGAGCGGATGGTAGTCCAGGTTTGCCAGGATCGAAAGGAGATCCAGGGCCACAAGGTCTCCCTGGTTTGATGGGATTACCAGGAACACCAGGAACACATGGATTCCCAGGGCTACCAGGAAACCGTGGGCCAGATGGCGGGCCTGGGTCTCAAGGACCTCTTGGTGAGGAAGTATGGCTGTCCTGTCCTCATGCCAGTTCTCCGTGGCAGGGCAATTGTATGGTTTTCACAGAGGAAAGTCAAGCTTGAGACTGTGGGACATGTCAGGTTTTAATTCCCAGACAGGGAAATGGCAGTAGTAGTGCAATCTCTGCAGTTGCAAATTGTGCTAGTATCACACATGGGAAGTAGGGGTGATGATAGTCCTTACTGGAAGAGTTACTGCTTTTCCATCTATAGCCACCTACCAAGCCAGGTCAGAGCTTGCCACTGGCAGACTAGAAGGGAGCTACCAAATGGGAGTAGTCTTATGGAAACAGGGCTTAATTCTTAAATTAAAGAGGAGGGGAAGGTCCTGTTTAGAGTGGGTATGGAACCAAGCTGATAGCAAAATTGGTTCACATTGATGAGCTGCTCTATCTTTACAATCGTTTCTTCAGTTCTATGATGAAAAAAATCCCAGTTTTCCCACCTCGATATGAAACTGGTAGGACAGCAGTTTTCTCCCTCTTGAGCTACCTTATATGAAATCATCATGTACATCCAAACACTTTTTGATCTCCCTGCTCTCGTGTTCACATGGCAGGTCCACCTGGTGCTAGGGGAGAAGATGGTGAACAAGGTTTTCCTGGCCCTGTGGGCCTGAAAGGTCTGTCTGGTGACAAAGGTGAAACAGGTCATGCAGGATTACCAGGTATACGTGGCGTGACTGGTCCCCCTGGCATAAGTGGATTGAATGGCTTTCCAGGAGATAAAGGTAAGCACTAGACTTCTGCTTTGAAAAAAGTGGTTGCTTAAACCTGGTCCATGCTGAGTTGAACTGGACACGTTCTCTGATGGTCTGCCTCAGCTTAAAACAAAAGAATTAAGATCAATGTGCCTAACATATTTCAAAATCACTGTCCATTTTCCTCGGCATTGTGTTTAGCACAATGCAAGCTTCTTATGTGCAGCCTTACTCAGAAAAGCAATGGCTACTCTATTTTTCATTTTCAAAAATATACAGTATTTACTCTTTTCTCTCTTGTCTTTCCATTGTCATAGTCCCACTGGCCCTCAGTGAAATTTAAGACATGTTTTCCCAAACCTTGGCTTTAAAGTTTTTAAAGCTGGGAATTGTGAACTGAGCAATGCCAGACACAAGACCTCAATGTTGACTTTTAGCAGGATATTAATGCCACGTTGAAAAGGTGAGATTGTCACCTGCCACCCATGAAAACACTATGCCTACACCACTGAGAGTTTTAAGAGGATTCAATTCCATATGAAGCCAAGTTGATCATGAACAGCAGTGCATGCTTAAAAATGCAGGTTTCAATTTCATCTGTTGGAAAGACGGGAGTTTTTTCCTAGGACAACTCTGGAATACTCATCAGCTCTCATTTGAGAGAAATTAAGACCTATTTGTTAGCATTACCCATGTAAAACATCATCCTCTTAGAAAAGAGGAGTAGGAAATTTTTTGGTGAGAAAGGGCCAGCCAGTCCTAGACCAATGATTTATATCTCTACATGTAGTAGAATAGGCTGACTAAAAACATTGTGTGGAACTAGGTACCTTTCTCTAGCTTATCTCTAGTAGAGGGGTTGAACTGATCTTTCAGAAGAATACACTTAGTTCTGGTCATCCCCACATCTTCTCTTGGCCAGTTGAGGCAGGCTAGTGTACTCCTGAGAGTAACATTACCTCAGGAGCCCTACTGCCTCTCAGAGAGCTTGAGTGCCTGCTCCAGAACTGTAGATTGCTGTAGGCATCAAGGCACACAAAAAATAAATACTGTTGCACTGAAGTTTTCATGCTGTTCTAGTCATGCATTGCTGGTTCACATTTACTTAGTTTGCAGAAATCTGAGTGAGGTAACAGTTCTCTTCACCTTCTTTCTTTAAAGGCTTAAGAGGTTCACCTGGTATTGGTGGTTTCAAAGGCATGACAGGCCTAAAAGGAAGACCAGGCATCAAGGGAATCAAAGGAGAATTTGGCCCACTTGGGGCTCAGGGCGATAAAGGCTCACAGGGCGCACGTGGCTTCAAAGGTATTTGCTTATGTCGGTACCAGTGTGTTTGCTCTTCACATCTGCAGAACTATTTAACAAGGACATAAAGAATACACATTTTTCACATGGTAAATTTAGTTCTGACATTCCTCCACCTATTTCACACATGAGCCAAGAGGCCTGGATTTTAGGCTTAGGGAAAGGTTACTTCTTAGTGAACCTTTACATGTTTAAGGTTGGAGACAGATGTATCGTCATTCATCTGAGCTCAGATAGTGGCATTTCTGGGCATGTGCAGAAATCAACAGTCTTTTCTCAGGAAGTGTAGTTGTTTGGGAGAAACTACTTGGATTTTGCTCCAGTTGCACTGTGAAGGAACTGAAAAATTCAGAAAACAAGGCAATTGCATAGTTAAAACTATCAGTTGATATCATCACCAGTGAAATAAAAATTGTAACTCAGTCCTCTTTTCTTTGCATCCAATTATTTTTTAAAAAACGCTTTGCCACCAGGTAAAATATTCTTTCTAGGGATCCTGAGAATGGTATTTAAAAAAAAAAACCCAGTCATATGCAAATCAGAGGTTGAAAAATAGTGATTCTAGTAACTCAGATGAGGTCTCAGAAAGAGGCAAGTGTGAAAACATCCCCAGTGAAGAGAAGTACAAATATACTTTTTGGCGAAGAAATACAAGACAGTGCATAATTGCAGGAAGCAAGTCTGGGTTACTATCCTATCTCTGCACCCCACGAAGAACTAAATAAAGTCATACAGTCTGTGTGGGTCATTTCTTCAGAACATTAATTACTGATGTCACCAATAACCACAAAGTCAAGAAAATGAACAATATAACTGGTAACAAATCCAAACACTTTCTTTTTCCCAAGGCAAAATTCCCTTTCACTGCAACTGAACTACTTTTCTGTGCTTTCTCCAGTGTGCTTTTCAGGTTTTTTTCATAAATCATAAGTTTGTTTTTTTATGAACATGTAATTCCTAACTGATTTGCCGAGAGATAAATTACCTGTCATACAGGAGTCTGATGACAGCTCCCCAGGATTGTATGTACGAAAGTTTAACTAATTTTCAGGTTTTTTTAAGCCTAACTGTTCCACTGACACATATTGACACTGATTACTTTTTATGCAAGTGGATTTTCCATAGCTTGTACAAGATTATTCATTTTTCCTAATTCACTCTTCTGTTCACTTTTTCCAATAGAGTACCACTGACTAGCTTTTTGTAACATGGTTGGTTTTTTTACCCTTTAGGTGACCGTGGGGATCAAGGTCCCCCAGGAGAACCCCCAAAGCTCATGCCCAGCATGATGATGGAAGTTAAAGGTGAAAAAGGAGATGCTGGAGAAAGGGGCACAAAGGGATTCTTTGGCTTGAAAGGTCAGTGGTCACAGCAAAACAAAGCAAGCATATTCAGGACTATTGATTGATGCCTTTTCTCAGCTACAGTATTAAATATTCCCTGCTTATCATAACACTGCACTGAAGCCCCCCGGAAAAGTCTCTGACAGTGAAAACTGAGTTCTCAGCTGGATTTCACAGAGTCACCCCCAAGGAAAGCTTTGAGGAGTGATGTGTGTGTGTGCGTGCTACCTTGCATAGGACATCGTGGTGCCATGTTTCAAGAAGGAAGCTTGCAGGAAAACTTCTTGCACACAAGCAACTACATGTCAGTCTTGCCTTATTTATTTTTTGTCTTCCCCACCTGCAGGCAGCAAGGGAATGCCAGGCATTCCTGGAAAGACCGGAATCCCAGGGTCTCCTGGGCATCCCAGCTACGTGGCTGGTGTGAAAGGAGACATCGGCGTGAAAGGACACACAGGTCTGAAAGGCTATCCTGGTCCTGCTGGCTCTCCTGGCATCAGGGGCTTCCCTGGCAGCACAGGAGTCAGAGTAAGTTGATGCCCCTGAGGGAATAAGTGTGTCCTTGTACTGTCATTCGGCTTCTCTAGGAAGTAGTGCTCACCCCTTGAAATTGTGCTGAACAACTACAATGCAAAGATAAAGATGCAATAATTAGTGAATAAATAGACCAAATCTCTTTGCCTGGTCTCTCTAACATTCATTAGACAGTGTAATTTCTTTTCTCATTGTGAGACATCCAAATTTCATGTACCAGCTTTTTGCCAGTGAGGGCCCAGATAGTTCCTTCTAGGTCGTTGGTTCTGTTACTGTAGCTGTTGGTAACAATTATTCTCAGTGCTGGCCTTACTTTTCTCTTTCTCACAAGACTGATTGTATTACTGCCAAAAATTACTTTCTGTCACTCATCTAATAGTAGAACAGTTTAAGATTCTTAGCTTCAAGATGATAAATTTCTTATCACTCTCTTTGGCTGCAAAATAAGTTACACTAGAAGAAATAAACACTTAGAAAAGGCCAGACAGTCGACTCACAAATATCATTTATTCAAGAGAGACAAAAACTACATTCCTTTCTCGGGTAGTTTTTTTCCTTAGTTTTCAATAAGACTCTTTTCTAATCAAGGACTGCAGGACTGTTACAGTTTAACCCCAGCCAGAAAGCCCCACTCGGCCCCACACAGGAGCTTGCTCGATAACCCCCCCACCCCCCTCATACACTCAGCAGGATGGGGAGAAGAGAATTGGAAGGGTAAAAGTGAGAAAACTTGTTGATTGGTGTAAGACTAATAACTGAAATTAAATAAAATAATAACAGTAAGAATAATGAAAAGGAAAATAACAATAACAGGTAAATAAAACCAAAGCAAGGCAAATGATACAAATGAAAACAACTGCTCACCTCCACCTGGCTGATGCCCAGCCAGTCCCTGAGCAGTGTTACCCGCCATCTCACCATCCTCCCAGCCTTATGTGCAGAGCATGGCACCATATGGTGTAGGATATCCCTTGGGTCAGTTGGGGTCAGCTGTCCTGGCTGTGTCCTGGCCCAAATCCTTGTGTATCCTCAGCCTTCTCTCCAACAGAGTGAGGTGAGAAGTGAAAAAGGTCTTGACACTGTGTAAGCGCTGTTCAGCAGTAATGAAGACACCCCTATGTTATCAACACTTTTCCCAGCAAAACCCAAAACACAGCCTCATACTGGCTACCACGAAGAAATTAACTCTGCCACAGCCCAAACCAACATATATGCATAATAGGATATCCTCAATTTCAAATTTAAGTCTTTGCAAACATAACCTGACTTCCGGTTTGTACTACTTTAGCTTAACTAACCTGCAGCTCTAAAAAGTACTACAGAAAATCAAAAATGGTAAATGTAATAGCCTTTTTTCAAAATTTCCAAACTCCACTGCTTGAAAGGTTGAATAAATCCTTGACCTCATCAACTGATACCTGTTTTCAATCATATGATAGGGAGAAAAGGGTGTTCCAGGAATTTCAGGTCATTTTGGTACTCCTGGCTCACATGGAGAACTAGGTGAGTTTGTTCACTTATCTTTGTATTCATTACCCATCAAATACTTGACATTAAGTTCTGAAGGGTCTAAGTGGATCTTCAATCTTAAAGAGTCCTCATAAAGCCTTACAGAATGTTATTGCAGATGTGGGAGACTATGAAAAGGTTAATACTGTTAATTTCATGCAACATGTACTGTCCATGGCAGAGAGGGAGGCTGCTCTAGAGGCTTTTTTTGCCTTCTCTAACTTATTCCTCTGGTATTCTAAAAAGATAATAATTGCTGAATTTTTTCTTAAAAAAACCCCAGGAAATAGTATTTAAATTAAAGTCTTACCATTCACGTATTATTTTTTGCTTGAAATAGGTGATCGAGGAGACACTATAAATTTACCAGGAATGCCAGGCCTTAAAGGGGAAGCTGGTGTGCCAGGCTTAACAGGTATCAATTTCACAGTTGCTCTCTGGATGTATTTTTTTCACATACTAAAGCACATAGAGGAGGGGAGGGGGAGCTTGCCGTGGAATTTTGTTGGTTCTTGAAATTGTGCTGTCATAGCAGTTCCTGGAGATGTCCATCTCTTTTTTATTAAAATGAATATGTGCTACATTTTCCCCTTCAACTGAAAGTATAGTGATAGCAGGAAACATCACATGCAACTACAGTAAACATTTCTATATAATTTTTTGCCATTGGTGACAAAAAGAGCAATATCAGGCCATAATTATGGAAGATGAGATAGCAGAGTCTGGTAGATTTTGAATTGAGTTGGTTAGGTAATTTATTAAAATTTCTCTGCACATTCAGCACGCTTGAACGTCAGTGTCATATACCACATAATTTTGAGAATACTTTTAAGAACAAATTTAATGATGGTTTGGCCAGGTGGCTATTCAGTCTCCCAGACTGTGCAGCTATCCTGACTAGAAGAATGTCTTTGTGTGGCATGACCAGGACTCATTCAGTAGCCAAGTTCACATTATGTTTGTTAGCTTAGGATTGTATAAAGATTATTAAAAGAATATACTGCTTTTGTTTTCCAGGCATAAGAGGAAGCGTGGGACAAAAAGGTGAAGGTGGTGATCCTGGTTTCCCTGGCATTGAAGGCCTCAAGGGCACACTGGGTGACCCTGGCTCTGTGGGACAGGAAGGTAAAATATTCTTTTTAACACTCCAAAAAATAAAACAATTTAAGAAGAGAAAGAAAAACTATTTCTCCTTGAAAGAAAATCATTAAGATTTTTAATATGTTGACTGTTTTGTAAGTTGGTGAAGAGAAGTGACAAGGATGTGGAACTTGCAGTAGAAGTTAACAGGAAATGTCAAAAGCCTCACTCTGCATCATAACAGCTTTTCTTTTTTTATAGCAACCATGTGTGCAGTCAAGTGTTGTATTGGCATACTCACTTATTCTAATGTTATTGTAATACTACAAGAAAGTAGTAGCTTCTCAATGATCTTTTCTTCCATACATGAACTCAGTATGCCCCAGGACACAGCTATAGAGTCTGTGAGCCCAGCTCCTTGGCCAAGTGTACAAGAGAAGCCAAGTCAGGCTCAGCTGTGGCTGGATCATACACTTGAAGTTTAAGAACATGTCTTATTGCAGGAGGATCATAGAAATGGTCTTTTAGAACAGTTGCTCCCTATATTATTCCTAATTAGAGTGCTTAAAAACTCTAGCCATGGCAGGAAGAGTTTGAATAGGTACCTCACTGGGAAACAGTCCTTGTCTGATCGTCTTTCCCATTGGAAAGGCAAAACAGGTGTGGCAGAAGGGGAAACTGAGGTTCACAGAAATGAAATTACTTATTGTAACTGGCAATAGAAGTCAGGTTATTATTTCAATGGTAGGAGCCCACTGGCTTTCTGAGCTTGCCAGAAACCTGAAGTTTGTAATGAAATGTTCTTTTATACTTAATCTCTCCTACCATTGCTCTGTTTAGTTTTCTTCCACTTGGGTGAGCAGTGGAGTGTCATACAATGACATTAGGAAGGGAAAGTCTTCATTTTTTTTGCCTGGAAGAATGAAAGTAGCACAAGTCCATGTTTTTGGGCTATTTGTTTTGAGGACACTCATGAGCAATGATTCGTTGTTGTTGCACAGGTTTGCCAGGACTGGTTGGCCCGCCAGGGCAGCAAGGAAACCCTGGGACACCAGGATATCAAGGTGAAAAGGGAACTCCTGGCTGGCCTGGCTTACCCGGACAAGCAGGTATTCATTCAGCTTCAGCTGTTAAATTCTTTCGGTGTAAGCACTTGCTGTGGTTCCTTTTGGGTGAAGAAGAAAAGGGGCCTTTTGCAGTTCAGAGTGGCATTTTCTTGTACTAAACATTTAATACTCAAAATGTCCAGGGGCATTAACAAAGACACATGTGTTTGCTTTCTGATTTATGGCTTCTGGTATCTTCTCAGCTCAGTCTAACTGCTGATGACATCCTTCAACCAGGAAAGTTTTCAGGAAACAAAAAATTATTAAAATGCAGCAAGGCTAATGATAGACAGTATGAGAATATCTAATGTGGCATTAGATAGCAAGCAACTTATTTGCCCCACATTGTCACCAAAATCTGTGAGTGATCTAATATCTGGTTTCAAGAATAAATAACTTACGGCTTAGACAGGATTGTGCTATCAAAATGCAAGTGAAGTTTAAAATGAAGCTGTTTGTATCACAGGATACAGAATCCCATCAGATGCCATTTAATTCCATAATATATTAAGTAAGCTAGCAGATTTTTTTCCTACCTTACAGCTAGAAATTACTTCTAGTAAGATTATTTTATTATCTGAATCTGCATCAAAGCTAAGCTAATACAGTTATCAAGGCTGCCTTTATAGACAGTGGAGACAGAGACAGACACATATTTTTCTGATATTGAATTGTCCTCCAGAGCTCCAGCCATTGATTAGAGATATCTGTCTAGCTTTAACATCCCGCTTACCACTTTGACAGGTACAAATAGGTGGAATAAATTTTACCTGTAACAACAGTAACAGCAGCTATTAAGCATTTTGCTAGGGTTTTGTTGGGTTTTTTTAAATGACGCAATAAATTTCTCCTGAAGACATCTTTATTATAGCCACATTTAGAGCCTACAATTATGGCATAATTGCCTTGGTTTGAGGATTTTGGAAAACTAAATGGGTATTAAAAAACTGTGGCAGCAAGACTGGAACTAATGACATGCTACTAAATGGGTCAGAGATATTTTTTAAAAAGTCTCCAGAGTAATGAGAATTGAATAATAACAAAATTTACCAATCACAAAACCATGGTGTGGTGTATTTCATAATAAGCTTATTATAATTAATTAATTTGCACATAATAAATCATATTTTAACACAGAATAGTATTTATTCAAGCATTTGAATTTTTTGCTTAGGAATTTATACAAATTCTTAGAAACTATTATGATGATCATGAATGTTATTTTAAAACAGGCTTGCCTGGCTTAAGAGGGATCGGTGGGCTGCATGGTTTACCAGGCACTAAGGGCTTGCCAGGATCACCAGGTAAGTGAGACTTTTAGTCTGCCTGTTCATAGGTACAACATTGTGTTGGCTGCAAGTTTGATCACTCAGATGTTTCTAATGTGACTTTCTTCACTGTGTCCTCCAAAGCCCCGTGTGGAATGTGGTTCATTATCGTAGGCAAACAACTTCATACACAATGTGCTGCCTCGTAGATGGATAAGAATAAAACTTCAAATCATAACTTCTCTCCTCTTATAAAGTTAAAGCCTCAAGGCCTTCGTTTTCCATTATGAGCCCTTTTTTTTTTCAATGAGCCATTACATGACACATGTAAAATCCATATGCTCTATACTATGCATTAGCATGCTGATGGATTGTTACATGCAGAAACATTTCAGCTTTCATCTTAATTTTGAATAACTCCACAACAGGTCCAGATGGGTACGGCTCTGCAGGTTTCCCAGGTCCAGTGGGGGACAAAGGAGAAGCAGGAGAACCGAGCAGAGTGGAAGGCAGCCGAGGACCTCCAGGCCAGAAGGGAGACAGAGGTGTTCCAGGTTTGTATTGAGAATGAGATCCACTTGTTATTTGTTTCAGCTGTGGGTGTTAGGGATGTCAAAAAATGAAGTATTATGTAGACTGTTGTATAAGAGAAGTCCCATAGAAAGGAAGGTCACTGGAGTTTGTGCTGAGCTCAGACAGCCTTTCCTTAGAAACAGCAGTGGGTATTCCCCAGTGCCGGACAACCCCTCCCTCCCTCCTTCCCTCCTTCCTTCCCTCCCTCCTTCATTCCTTCCTGCCTGCCTCCCTGCCTTTCTCCCCCTCTCCCTCTCTCCCTTCCTTCTGTCAGTGCTTACTTTTCTCCTGAAAGCTTCAGTGTCCATCAATGGATGTGCAGTTGTCCTGCTGACACCACGGGGGCTCTGTTCCCATGCACAGTACTTTGCTGGCACCGCCACCCTTTGTGCAGTGTAAGCATACAGCCTTCCAGCTCAAACCCACCGTGCTGTAACAGGCTGCATTTACCTCAGTATGGGTCACCACCTGGTTTGCTTCCATCAAGAAGCCACCAGACAAACAAATAACGAATTACAGGTTCTTCTGGTTTGGGGTTTTTTTTAATTTTTCCAACATTTTTACTCAGAAAAGATTAAGGACTGATATGGATATAAAACCTTACTGTCCCAGCCTGCTTGGTTCAATGGCTCATTCCTACTCTTTTGTGTTACACTTTATTGTTACTAACATGCAGTGCTATGTCAAAGATTCAGAGATTTATTATCAAGCATTGGAAGAAACAGCTTACCTCATTGAGGTAAGGTGCATTTGTTCGTCATGGTTATATATTTTTTTTAACGAATAAACAAAAGAGATCTTTTGGCTTCCTGACAATTAAAGTTTACTTAAAAGAATAATCTGTCATTGATAGGTCAGAATTTTGTCCATTTAACATTTTTTCATCTGTAGAGAACTTTTAGGATTCAAAGTTTTGGTTTTAACTGACCCCAAAAAACACTAAGTGTCTATAAGCCCTGATTCTGCAAGTACTGCAGAACAAAGCACTTTCTTGCCTGCTGCAGTATACCTACGATATTTTGAGTACTTCCTATCCTTTTTTCCTGGCAGACACCTTTTTTTACCTTCTTATATTTTACCTGGCAGACACAAGAGTATTAGCATTCCACACAGTGAAATGTAATTAGCTATCCAGAGAGCTCTGGCAGAGAACTGGTATTTGGTTCGTTTAATAAAAAAACTCAACAACATCATCTGAAAACAATAAAATAGAAATCAGAGAGAACTGCAGGTATTTTCCACTTTGAAAATCCCATTCTTAATACTTAGTCTAAGGTGAGTTCTTTAAATTGCAATTGTGCATTTTCCTTGCAGTACTGATTATTTTTTCTCTTCCTTTCAGGAGTCCCAGGGCCCTTTGGTATTCCTGGGCAGGATGGATTTCCAGGCCCTCCTGGGATTTCAAATATATCAGGATATCCTGGCGATAAAGGCTCCCCAGGTCTAGATGGAGTGCCAGGTAATTCATGCCTTGTCCCCCTCAGGTTGTGCCCTCAGACTACAATAGTAGATTAAGTACTGGGTAAGCAACCAACAGTCATTGTTATTTCTGTCTTGATTTAGTAAAATGGCCCTATTAAACACAATGTTAAAATGTATGAATAATTGTTGGACAGAAATAATGGTACATAAGGTAATAGGGACAGATCTCTTGAAAGCACAAGGCAGTTCCTCCACGTTGTCCTGATGGAAGGGTTTGGTTTTCATGTAAATAATAGATTTAATAATCCAGAATTCTCTTAAGAACTTTCAGAAGCATTATGCTAATCTACTACTTTAAAATCTGAGGTACCTGGCAGATTTACAAGTCTATAGAATATTTTCATAATCATTTACAGAATTCTCCTATGTGAAATGACTATGCAAGCTAAGTTACACTAGGAAGCATTAGCTCTCCTCTCTAAAAGTCCCAGCTATAAGCCTTCCTCTCTCCCAGATATGCATACATCTTGCATTCGTATCCACATGTGGTCCAACTTCAACAGGCAGCACAAGAGATGCCCCACTTAAAACCCTAGTGACTAATTCACTCTCTCCTCATAAACAAAGTCCAAATGTATTGTAAGGAACAGAGGTAACTGAAGAGAAACCTGCCAGGTTTAGCTTCAGGCAATATGAAATTCTAGAAGAAGTTGTTCCCATAATTCCTAAGACAGCATGAAGTACTTATTTGGTTCCAGATGTTCAATGAAGCACTAAGATACACGAAACAGTAACTCCTTGGCTTATTTACCACCTGGCACTGAGTCAGGTACTCTCTGCTGTCTGACTTCTCTCCAGTTACTTGGAGAATTTAGGATGAAGCAAGAAGGCATATAGTGAAGTGGGGCATTTTCCAGGAAGAACAGCTCATTGAAGGCTGTATCTCAGCAGGCAGCCCACTGCTGTTGAAATCTGGCTTGAGATAACACTGTGCTATGTGGGACCTTCACATTCTAATTCCTCTGCCACTGCTGCATAAGGGTATGCCAGAGTAAGAACAGGGGCAAGAGTACTGAGGAAATCTGTTGGGGAGCTAAACATTTGCTCCGTTCCTAAATTAAGGAAATAAGACCTGATGGGATACAATTAGGTAGTTCTGTTATTTTTCCTCTGTGCCCAGGTTTTAAGTATAAACAGATTACAGCCTATATGTCCTCTAAACAGGCTATCCAGGACCACAGGGGCAGCCTGGAATACCTGCTCCACCAGGAAGCAAAGGAGAAAGTGGAGAAACAGGTAGGACCGGAGAAATTGGCCCAAAGGGAAGCAGAGGTGATCCTGGATTAGCAGGGAGACCTGGAACTCCTGGATTCCCTGGACCAAAAGGTAAGGATAGGAAATGCTGATCTTGCTGGGAGCAGGGGAGTACAGTAACTTTAATATGATGACTTTTGCACTCACTTGATCTGCAATAATGTCACCTGTTGAAATGCAATAATGCCACTTGTCGTTTTGCATTAAAGGTCGTAAGGGTGAACAAGGTGTCTTTGGCTTTATGGGCACAGTAGGATTTCCAGGTGATTTGGGACCTATTGGACCAAAGGGGGATAGAGGAGTAACTGGTAAGTAAGTACAGTCAGATATGTGACTCCTTTTCTAAACTACTCATTTTTGCAGCTGATCTAACTGGCCTTGCTTTGGGCAGTAGGTTGGGCTGGGTGACCTCCAGAGTCCTCTCTATCCTGCACAACTGTGTGAATCCTGGCAAATTCAACTGGGCAGATGCCTGAATTTAACATGAGTAGTCCATCTTTGCCTTTATGAATTTAATTGTATGAGGTGCCAACTCCAAAATCAGAACCACTTTTGGAGTTAAAAAAAGATTTTCTGATCTAAACTAATCTTCCAGAGTAGACATACTGAATATTTAGAAAAAACTTGAAAAGCCTTCACTCCCTCATGTATTTGTGTATTTTGCGCTTTTCTTGAAGCCCACCAAAAGATGGTGCTGCACTTCAGAGTGCTATTGGCTTTTTGGGTGGAACTTCCCAGCTTCTTGTGTCAAAAATGAGAAAGCGGTAGCATCATTCATTTCCTGCTGCTTGTCTGTGTACTGTCCAAGAGAAAATAATCTGTTGGAGATTATCACATATCACAATCTCTTGGAGATTGTCTCATTCTGGAGATCCCATACTCACACATGTTCAACCAATATAATATAGCTGCTATATCCAAAGTGATAAGTTACAGACCATAGTCCCTCTCATACATATGCAGCCAAGCAAGAGCAACATATCTGTGGATTAAAGCACATAGAAGAAAAATACAGGGTAGTTATTGGCTTTTTCTTTTAATCAAACTCTCTCATCTTGCTTCTAATCACAGGCTTCCAGGGACCTCCAGGCTCTCCTGGGCTGCCCCCTCTTCCTCCAAGGCTGGTTGCTGAGCAAGGTTCACCAGGTCCCCGTGGAAATATAGGACCTCAGGGAAGCCCAGGAGATATGGGACCTCCGGGTCCACCAGGGGAGCCAGGTAGGGATTGCACACTCAGACTGAAAGCTCAATTCCCTTTAGCAGAGAGAGGCCACCAGAGCACTGCTTTAACTCTCTTCTACTTAAAATGCTGTAGGACAGAAGAGAGTCAATTTTTTGGTCTTCCAAAGCTGGGGCTTGGACTTTCCTCCTCACGTTCAGAACACAAGCAAAACAGGAGAAAACTTGGGCTATGTTCACATAGCCAAAGCAACATCAAATATGGATCTCACTCAAATCAAGACTGAATGACTTTGGTGGAAATGTGCACATCCTTGTGGGAGTGCTGTCATCCCAGGGAATAATGTAGAGCTAGTGATGTTTGGACCGAATGCAGTGCACATCTTGCTATAAGCCTCATCAGAGATGAGTGGTACCAAAATGAAGGATTAGGGTTGTGGGGTTCATGTAGTCTTCATGCCAGGAACCTTTTCCAGTGAGGTTAGTGCTTTTTGACAAAGCAAGCACCATAGCGAAAACTATAAACTGTCTTTAGTGTAAATTAGTAAACTTGGCAGATAGGACCAAACGTATACAAGTAGAGCGCATATTAACAAAGTAGGTAGTATCTTGATACCTCTGCAGTCACTGTACTTACAACTATTGTTGTGCAAGGTTTCAGAGGTTCACCTGGAGAGCCAGGACTCCAGGGCAGGGGTGGCATTCCAGCTCCTCCCGGCTCCAGAGGTGAACAAGGAGGAACAGGATTTCAGGGTCCGGTGGGATTTGAAGGTAAGAGATATCACATGGCACTTCTTCCCTCTTCCCCATTTCACTGCAATAAATTGCTCTGTAGTTACTACGTCACTGGAAGGAAAGGAGAGGAGAGGAGGAAGGGAGGGAGGAAAAAGAGAGAGAAAGAGCAGGTTTCTGTCACAAGGGACAACTAAATAGCTGTTAGCAGTTACCTTAAAGCAATATTTTCAGAATAAATTTCAATTAAATTCGTGGAAATAAATGGCTAGGTAGGTGATATTTGAATAGATGAAGTTTAAGGGAATGTATTTGTAAAAGAAATACCTGTGTCCTTATCAAATCAAAGAACAGTTAATACTATCTTAATTAGCTAAGCACACAAATTTTTTTGCAGAGCATAGTTTCAAGTGTATGAATCAAATGCAAGCAGTTCAAAAACCATTGGTTAATCTTGGAGTAAGAAAACATTGTAAAGGAAAAACATGTTCATTTGTATTGTACAAAATATGCTCAAATTCATCAGAATTTTATTTGTGACTTTCCCTAGCTCTGTCATGAAATACATCATCTTAGAAACCAGGGGAGCCTGGCACCAATCTACTTCAAAAGCTGTAATCCTAGAACTGCAGCTCTTTCAACAAAAACTTATGATAAGAAGAGGCATCATGCAATTAAGTTTTGTTCATCAGCAGCTTAACTGGAAAATCAGCTAGCATCAGATCATTTGTGGGAGCACAAACTAAGTTGTATTCTTTCATTTCCCCTCTCTTCTAAGGTCAGCCAGGCCGCCCTGGTAGCCCTGGGCCAGCAGGCATGCCAGGTCGCAGTGTTAGCATGGGCTACCTGCTGGTGAAGCACAGCCAGTCTGATCAAGAGCCAATGTGCCCAGTTGGCATGAACAAACTCTGGAGTGGGTACAGCCTACTGTATTTTGAAGGACAAGAGAAAGCACACAACCAGGATCTAGGTATGTACAGATGCTGCTGGCAGCAGCCTCAATTCCAGAAGCTGGGACTTCAGCAAACAGACTTAGGAAACACCAAAGTGAGAAGATAAAATCTGCGTGTTTTCATAGAGTGCCCCCGAGAGAGTCCCTGCCGCTCATTAGTGTTGTTCAAGGGAACCTGTACAGCCAGTGAAACATTCTGGACCAGAAGGTTTTACTGACAGGTGTTTGGGAAAGAACAGGAAACTGAAAATGTGCTTTGTCTTCTGTGAGAATGATTGCTTTTTTTTTTTTTACTTCTTTTTAACAGGGCTGGCAGGCTCATGTTTGTCTCGTTTTAGTACTATGCCATTCCTCTACTGTAACCCTGGGGATATTTGTTATTATGCAAGTCGAAATGATAAATCCTACTGGCTCTCAACTACAGCACCTCTTCCAATGATGCCTGTGGCAGAAGACGACATTAAGCCATATATTAGCCGCTGCTCAGTGTGTGAAGCCCCAGCTGTGGCAATTGCTGTCCATAGCCAAGAAGCTTCTATTCCTCACTGTCCTGAGGGCTGGCGCAGTTTGTGGATCGGATATTCCTTCCTTATGGTATTTGGTCTCAAGTTTCACATTTTGTGCTGCACTGAGTTTTAAATTTGAGTTGTAGATATTAGGAACACTGCTCCTCTTTAAAGCCTGCAAGATCAAAACCATGCATCATACTGGGGAACCAGGGAACTACAAAACTAGTTTCTAGGAAGCAGATGAGGAAGAACAAAATTTCTGTGAATTTCAGAGAAAATTGTCTCTTGTCAGAATAGTAACTGGAGACCTTATTTAATGTACAAAATAAAGCTTCAGAGCAGAAAAAAAAAAGCTGTGGATTAGCAAATAAAATTGTGCTGACGTGCAACAATAGCCTACAAAGCATTTTAACAGCTAAAGATTGGAAGCTACTTCAAGAAGTTGATCTACAAAAAACAAAAAAACAACAATAAAATTCTCCCCATTTGAGACTTAAAAGTCATAGGTGTTTGGTTGAGCATTTAGAAGTCAAAGTCTTTCACTTAGTCTGGAAAGAAAGACAGTCGCTGATTATTTTTAAAATTAAGCTTCCATGTTGTATCTCTGATGGCAATAAGAGCTGAACTGTATTTCCCATGGCTTATAGGATCTCTTAGATCTTACGATCCTGCAATTCGGAAATAGGATGTTACAGAAAAACTTAGTGCTAGATGTGCAGCAAAAGACCTACTGAAAGGCTTGACTTGCTTTTCTTGCAAGACCATACAAAAGGGTCATGTGAACACTGGAGGATCTAACATGGTAAAGGGCAGCTGGAATGTTAGTGAATGGTCTGACAGATGCTCATTTTTCTGATTTTCTTGATGTACATGAGAGTCAAAACCTGCAACAGTGTGCCCATGCTGTTAACTCACTGAAGACCGGGCTGAATCCTGAAGTAAACAGTTTTAAGAAAAAAAATAAGATTTCTGTGGCAGAAGACATCATAAAAGAACAATAGTCAGTCTTACCCACAAACTATTTATATGTCAAAAGCCAAAAACTTAATTTTTTCAGAAAATAAGGTAAAGGGAAATCTGAAATTATTAGTTACAGAAAATATACCTCCTCTTTTTAGAGAGCAGGTCAAATTTTTTACCAGCACTGTGTTTGACCTTTCTTTTGCTTCTATAAAAAGCCCTGATTCCAATCTCATAGTTACTTCAAAAGAATGCCAAGTATTAATTAAATGTTTGCAAAGCCTTATGTAAACACTGAACATTTTTAAGAGCAAAGTTGTCACCTTAGCAATAACTTTTTGCCATGCCAAAGTCTGTTAGCACTATGAAATACACAGTGAGAAGAGTTCACATTTTCCCAGCTAGCTTTTGGAGCAAATGAAGTGTTTGGTGTACGCATTTTTGCTTCTCAGGCAACTGTGAAAAAGTACAGCACACTTGTGGTTATCTCAGAGTACATATCATTTTACTTTTTGGCTTAAATTTGTCACTTCATTCTCCTGTGAGGTACAACACAAGCCAGCAATGACTCCTGGCCAAACAGCCAGTCAGTAAGTTTTCATGTAGCAAGGTCACCTATACAAGTAGAGTGGAGTAAGTGTTGCAAAAGGAAAAAAGATCACAGTTAGTACCAGAAGAGATGCTGTAGGCATAGAGTTGGAGCTTGTACACCAAGCATAAAAATGCTAGTGCTCATCCTGAGGTTGCCACGTGGGTCTGATCCCAAGCCAGGGCTCAAATACCATAAGCAATTTTTCTAACTGCTTTACAGATCGAACTCCAGAGGCCCTAAAATTATAATAGTTTATGCTGCTTCTTAACAACTTTGTTCTTTTAGAGGGACGCTAGAATGGTTTTGCTCCTGAATTTCATAGCTTAGCAAATCTTGCCAATTCGTAAGACAGCTGGATAGACTACAAGGTTTACATGGGGGCCTTTGAAGAGGAAGGAGTTGTTGCTTTGTGTTTTTATTTTTTTTTAAATCACAACTGTCTAAACCTCAGCACCGTATGACACCAGGCAGAGATCAGTTCTGCTAAAAGATGGACATTTCTGTTACTCATCTAGCACAGTGGGCCTCTTGCAGCATAAACCAAGCCAATTACAGCTTCCAATTTCATAGTATGGTGTTTATTAAAACATAGGCAGGCAAACCTATTGAATGTGCCCAGATTTCTCCCTACATCTACAAAACTATTTATGAACTTTATTTTCTAGCTGCTTTCTTTTGTATTGTAGATTCTTTCAGTTTCTAACAGGAAATACAACAGCATCACTTAAAAATGCAGCTGTACAGCTCTTAAAGGGGCAGAGAAAATGCCTGTTTCATTAGCAATGTCTGTGACAGAAGAAAAGTAACAGTTGAATGGTGTGAAGATTTTGGTCTAATTTGCTGGCAAAAAACATGTTAGGAAGGAACGTGAAGGAACTAGTTATTTGTATAGAAGACAATTTTATTTCAACAGTGTGATGCAGAGTAAGACAGACTTTATAACTTGGGAAATTCAAGTTAGGTATATGTGGTGGAAAGTTCTTCTTAGTGAGGGTAATAAAACAGAGGAACAAGCTGCCCAGAGAAGTTGTGGAAAATCCATCCTTGGAGATATTAGCAAATCAACAGCGCTCTGGAGCACCTGAGGGCAACTTTGGTGTTGACCCTGCTTTGAGCAGGGGACTGGCTGAAGTGACCTCCAGTAGGCCCTTCCCACCTAAATGATTCTACAATTCTAAAAGTTTCAACAGTGAAAATCCTAGCTATAGAAGTTTGTCAGAAAATTTTAAAGTGACATCAGCATATGAGCTAGGTCATTTATGTAATTATAGCACAGCCAAACCCTTACACAGTTGCAGGATTGGCTGACTTTCTAATCTGGAGACAAGAATTAGAAGCAATTACAGTGCTTTTCTCTCTTGTCATGCATGTAAATTTATGACAGCATTGCCCGAGGTTGAACTCTGAATGGTGCCCTCCTTGTCTCCTTTAGCACACTGCGGCTGGTGATGAAGGTGGAGGACAGTCTCTGGTTTCTCCTGGGAGCTGCCTGGAAGATTTCAGAGCGACTCCTTTCATCGAATGCAATGGCGCACGTGGAAACTGTCACTACTTTGCAAACAAATACAGCTTCTGGCTCACTACAATTGACCAACCCTTCCAAAGCAAGCCCTCAGCAGATACACTCAAGGCAGGACTCATCCGAAGCCATATCAGCAGATGTCAAGTCTGTATGAAAAACTTATAGAAGTCTTTCACACTATAAGGAACCACCTTAACATGTAGTTCTTGTACCGTGGAACCTTCTGTGATGGTTAGACAATTGAATAAATCATGTTGGTGCTTTTTAACTTATTACCTCAAAAGCTGAATGGAAATAAATTTTTTTTAA
Source organism: Serilophus lunatus (assembly GCA_013399895.1). NCBI lineage: Eukaryota > Metazoa > Chordata > Aves > Passeriformes > Eurylaimidae > Serilophus > Serilophus lunatus. Next base: position 139,200 of record VXBA01003363.1, read on the forward strand.
TTACCTATAAAAGCAAATTAAGTCTAACACACAGATATAGTGCTGTGTACTCCTACTATGCAATATATATATACACATTTTTTGCTAGCCTAACATTACATCATTTGTCAAATGATAGAAATACTTGCATCTTTGAAACACCAAAAAACCTTCAATAATAAATGATTATCTGAGGCAGATAATCACTGCATTTACTTTAACAGAATATATGTATCTTTCTATTTACCGCATTTGTCACAACAGTAAACACTAACAGCTGCAGTTCCGTAAATTAACATAGGGTGATCAAAGTGCTAAACCCTTGCAAAATGCTGAAAACATACCGTGGTCCAAAATGCTTATGTCCAGCATTGAAAGCTAAATTTCATTTTAGTACTTTATGCTTGGGCATTTCAAACACACACAAAACAACCGTCTTTTTATTGTACTTGGTTTTTTTCAAGCCTCACCATGCTTAAGCACAAAATGCAATTCTTCCTACTTGGTTTGGAGTCTATACTGGGAAGATCAGTGTTTTATTTTACAAGCTTGATGATTTTTTTTTTAGACATATCCCAGGCTGAAGGATCTCTTGTTCCACTGTGCTGTGGACATTTCATCTGTGTCACACCATCCACACAGCAGCAGCACCAATTGGTTTTTCATTGCAGCTTTTTCCCTCTAAAGTTAAGCCACTCATCACAAACAAATTTTAGCCACATAGTGTTGGAGGAGCAATCACACATAGGGTAAGTTTTGCAGGAGAGCACATTGCTCGATGCCACATGACCATCAAACACAGAACTTGCAGACCTGCCAGCTGGCTGGCTGAAGGCATGCTGTCCTGGCAGCTGAAGATGTGGCAATGGGATTACCACCATCCCAACTTGTACACAGCCATCCTCGCAAAAGCAAAGGAGAAGGAAGCAAGACGTTTATTTGGCACCATCATTTTTAACAGAAAAGGCTTGATAAACGTACAGAATGGCTAGCTCTTTTCTTTTGTAGAAAGAAGAAATTTAGGCCAAAGTTGTCCACCACCATTGCAAGAGAGTGGGGAAAAAAGGACCAGCTGAAAATTTCTTATTTGCGTTATCTGATTTTATACTTGAATGTTTAAAATCGAAGTGGAAGAAGAGACTTCTATAGCAATGACAGTTGTTTTTTTCAATAGCTCACCTTACTCCTGCTTCAGGTGCTTCTTGGCTTTTATAATTAAATTCCATCCTCACTGTATCATAAATAAAACCTGGGGTTTTTTCTACACCTTTATTTGTTGATGATTTCTGTTTGTAGACTGTGGTTTTCCATACAGTACATATGGACTGCTCTGTTGAATTACTTTGTTTGCACATAAAGAGCTAGAAAAGTACTGCCAGAAAGTCTCCCCACTGAAATGCAAATTCTTCAGGCAGGAAAACACCTGTTTATTTCACAGCACTTAAAAAGATCCAAGAGGGAAGCTGTGTGTCTAAAATTGCTTGTTTAAGCTGAACAACTAAAGTAGTGTTTTGTGTGTTGTTAGAACAATGTAAGCCAATAAATTGTGATGTTGCAGAAGAAAACAACCTATTATTCGTGCCCTACAATGTTCAGGAAACCAACATTTGCCAAACGTAACAACTGTTACCTCCACAAAGAAATAAATAAAGTTCCTAGAATCATAGGATTGTTTGAGTTGGAAGGGACCATAAAGATCAACTAGTTCCAATCCCCTGGTCACAGGTACGGATGCCTTCCAATAGACCAGGTTGCTCAGAGCCCCATCCAACCTGGCATTAAACTCTTCCAGAAATGAGGGGCATACACAGCTTCTCTGGGCAGCCTGTTCCAATGCTTCACCACCCTCACAGTAAAATTTGTTTTCCTAATATCTAATCTAGACCTACTCTCTTTCAGTTTGAAGCCATTCCCCCCACTCAAGGGTGTGTCCTGTCACTAGATGTCCTTGCCAAACATCCCTATCAGGTTTCTTGTAGGCTCCCTCCTGGGTACTTCACTAGCACACTGTCTAACCTAGATTAGTTGCATATATGTATTTATAAACAGAGAAATTACCTGAGCTTGAAATGAGCTCTCTGGCCATACTGTAGCTCTGAAACAGCCTCTAAACAAACTTATTAGTATTTGTTTCAGCTAAATGAAACATTTAGAACTGAAAACATTGTAGTCAACATGAGCTAAATCTATTCAATTTTTCCCAATTCTTTTAAATTATATATGGCAGTAACAAATACTCAGGAAAAGACAACTTTCAGGTTGTTGCTAGACATCAGTGGGATAATCACACAACTATCACTTGTGAGCTGTACAGCATACAACTCTGGCAATGCAACACATTCAGTGTTTTAGAAGTATTCAAGTGGAGATTGTATAAATCTCTAAAAACCAATTATGTCAACAATAAAAAGCAAAGTGTTTGGATTTTCATAGCTAATATGTTGCCTAATCTTCCTCTGAAGTTGACTTTTTTGCACATAAAACTTTAGAAGATCGATCTTCCACCAACCGTTGCTTTGCCTCTCTACTTTTTCTGACTCATGTAAGCTGTTCTGAAATTTGTTCAGAATGGTACCAGCGCAGCATTGAGTTGAATGCACCATCAGGGTGCAGGAAAAAAACAACAAACCACGAAACCCCTCCAGCTTCCAAGCACGCTTGAACTTCCGTACTTTGTGTACGTCATGTGCTTCAGCTCTGTGTACTCACAGCTGCGTTTCTCCAAAGCCTGCGCAATCACTTCTTTGAGAATGGGAGGGAGTTTGTGCACACAAACGTGGAATACTCACAGCAAGAGAGAGGATTTCACTTCCTGAGCTTATCTGGAGAACTGCATGGAGGGGAACTGACTCACTCAAACTGCCTCTTAGCTGCAAGTTTACCTCCTCTCCTATGAAGACAGGTTGAGAGAGCTGAGGTTGTTCAGCTGGAGAAGAGAAGGTTCCAGGGAGATCTTGTAGCAGCCTCCCAGTACCTAAAGGGGACTTAAAAGCAATATGGAGAAGAACCTTTTACCAAGGCCTGTAGTAACAAGTCAAGGGGTAGCAGTTTTAAACTGAAAGAGAGTTGATTTAGGTTTTACTGAAAGAGGGAATTTGTTACTGTGAGGGTGGTGACACACTGGAACACGTTGCCCAGAGAAGCTGTGGACACCCTATCCCTGGAAGTGTTCAAGGCCAGGCTGGATTGGGTACTGAGCAACCTGGTGTATTGGAAGGTGTCCCTGCCCATGCCTGGGGGTTGGAAGGAGATGATCTTTAAGATCCAAAACCACTGCACAATTCTGTGATTCAAGAACCCACTTTCAGGAAGCTAAAACATTCTTATTAGGAAAGACTCAGATACAGCAAAACAAAACAGTCTTTTTGATGAACTGTAGTGCTCCAGCCTTGGGTGTAAAAAACACAAGGGTTTTGCCTCCATTTGACTAAATGTTTTGCTTCAAAGAGTGCTGTTTGCTTCCTATACTTTCATGTTTGAAAACATGCTGAAGTATAACATGCTTTGATCCAAGAGAAGGTAAATGAGATTATATTCCCCTTCTGTAGGTAATAGTGCATCAGTATATCAATACAGATATAATGAAGTCAACATAGCGACATGAGTTGACACCAATTATTTCCTCAGAATGTGGTGACCAAATCAGCCAAGTTTGTTCACACCCTGCATGACTGGGCTTGTCCACAGCTGCCAGAAATAGAAAATTAGCAAACAGCAAGCAGTAAACGTGACCTTGACATGGAAGGTGTCAGATTGCTGCCTGAAGGATCTGCCCCTGTAACCGTGTGGGGACCAGCAGCATCCCCCAGAGATGGCCACCTGCCCCAAATGAGGGCAAGTGAGGGTCTGGCCCTGCAGCCATTTGGCACATGATGGTGCAGATTGGACAACGGGAAGCAGTAACATCACTGCATCCCATGACCCAAAAGCAGAGAAGGAAAAACAGGCAGGGGAGCTTCCCACTGTGATGTGGGAAAGAATGTACCTAAGCCAAAGCAGGCAGCTCAACAGCTCTGCCAGTCCCATCGACACTGAGGAAGTTCTGGCTCCTTTTGTGGTTCCCACAGGACTTGAAGCCTTGTTGGCACTGTGAAGGGCCAACAGCAACCTCAGTTTTGTACAATCAGTGCTTGTGAGGGGCAGGAGCAGGATGAATCCTTCCCAACCAGCCTAGCACTCTGCCAGCCTTACCCGCTCCGTGGGTCACAGCCTGGCCCAGCCAGCACCTCGGGCATAGGCAGGCCTGTGTCTTACATTCCAAAAGTAACATCTCTTTTATTTCACTATCCAATCACTTCACTTAATCCAGACATAACAGGGAGAGAGAGAGGGGAAATAAATATTTGTAAAATGAGTTACCCCTCCAAGGCAGGGCAGGCAGAGTCCCTGGTCCATGCCTTCACCTGCCTTCCCTAGTCCTGGCAGGGAGGGTTTCCTTTGGCTTCAGCAGTACCACCAGAATCAGCCCAGCTCCAGGCAATGCAGCGAGGTATTACTGGGGAAAGCAACCTCAGAGCAATGGAGGGAAACATTCTGTAGCCAGTGGGGTGCAGAAGTGCCGGCACTAAATCAGTGCATGGTACAACCACTGTCAGCACTGACCCGGCGTGACTACTGGCCCAGCCTACAGCTGCTATACTAAAAGCACTACAGCTGCCAGGCTCTAAGGCTGTTAAGGCAAAAGGAGTTAGAACAAATGTGCTTTTGTGCAGCTCCTATGCTGCCAGTCCCTACCATGCAGCTTCACTGCTCTTCCCCATCACTAGGCCAAGATGAATTATACCAGTAAAATTATGTAGGATGTGGGGTGACTGGCAAAAAGATGTTTTTAGCAGTACTGGTATATCAGGATCCATCTGCAGAAGCAACAGGGAAATTAATGAATTCATGTTAGGATACAGGCCATATTGTATTACTTTTCTGTGCTGTTAAAACAAACAAACAAAAAAACAAAAACCAACCAACCAACCAAAAACCCTCAGGACCACTAGACAGGAATCTGTACAATTTCAGTATTGAGGGTTGAACTGTGCTCCTAATAATGCTTGCAGACATGCATAGGCACTGCTGCGGCAGACAGAGCATCAATACTGGGCTGTAAAAATGGAGCTCAGCTACATCAGTTTAAATTACTAGTAAATTTTTTTAAAAAATTAAATCCTGCATCAGACTCCAAAAACTTTCAAGTTTTTCTTGAAGGCAGAATCTGATTTCATGAAACAGTAAAGAAATGGGGCTAGCATGGATAATGAGTAGTCAGATCTGACGTCTCATCAATAGCTACCATGTATTATGCAACTTCCCAGGTTTTGCCGTGCAACCCTGTGATCTCTCACAGGCTGGTAGAGTGACAACCCATCATAAGCTAGACGTTTCTCAAGGAACAATAGCCAGCAACACTAAAAAGCCACAAACATCATGCCAGACAAGTGTAGCCCTAAGGGCAAAAGCGCAGCACACAAGACTGGTTTCTGTGTCATTTTCAGTTTTAGAAAGACTGTAAGAATCCCTTAAGATCTCATATAAATCAAATGCTGATGAAATCGAATTGCAAATATTTATACCCTAAAAATTGTTGGGATGTTAAATTTGCAAATATTTTCCTGTTCTGTAGCTTTTTGGTGTACATCCTCCAAGCATCACACAAAAAGCCTGGCTTTGCCATCAGTGTGTGCTGCAGGTTCAGTTGTCGACAGGTGCAGTAAATCCAGCACTAGACCTCTCACAGGTGTGTGACCAGATTACTTTTGTCAAACAAGACTAAGGTTGTGGCCCGTTTGCCTTCTCCCACTCCTGAGGGAAGATTAGACACTGACCCCAGAATTTTGTTAATAGCTAGAGGGTTTCTAATTGTACCTGTTTTTAAATACCACACCTCAGGTGCTGTTTAGTCTCTGACAGACTGGTAGGTGTTAAACTGCAACCCCTAGCAAACTGAAAAGATGACAACCCTTAGTAGGGCTGTAGCAATAGGAAAAGGAGTAATGATTTTAAACAATGAGAGGGTAGATGCAGACTAGATATAAGGAAGACTTTTTTTTTTGCAAAAAACCACTCTTGTAGTACTTCTGTTTTGTAGTAAAACACTGGAACAGGATGCCAAGAGAGAGAGGTGGTAGATGCCTCATCTCTGGAAACATTCAAGTTTAGACTGGACAGCTCTGAGCAACCTGATTGAGTTGAAGACATCCTTGCTCAATGCATGGAAGATCAGATTAGATGATGTTTAAAGCTCTCTTCCAACCCAAACTATTCTATGATTCTATTATTTAATATTTAGCAGTTTTCCTCTCAAACTATTCTTCCCCACTACATGTTTACTGAGAATTAACTTGAAAACAGACAACAAAATTACAAATCTGCAGAAATTTGCTCAAGAGGATGTACTTTTGGGAAAAAAAGCTTTAAATATACTTAGTAATAATTTAATAATCATTTAATTAATTATTGATTTAGGAATTGCCTCCCCATGTACTAACAACCATGATTTGGGTGGGATAGAGAAAGGCAATGACAAAGTGTCACAACTAATCCCTTTAGCTTTAGAAAATTATGCCAGAAGTGTCCAAAGGAAGATGAAGGATCTCCACACAAGAACTTGCAAAACTGAAAATATGCATGCTACATCTTTGGGGTTTATTGTTTGGTTGGTTTGGGGAGAAGTAGGGCTTTTTTTGAGGAGGAGGTTGTGTTTTAAAGACTAGAAGTTCACTGTGGTCACACTCAGTGTCAGTTCCTGGGTCACTGCATGCATTCTTTGGAGCCAAGAGCTGAAGGAGCTGTATTAAGCATTAGCCCCTCCTTTTTACTGCATTCAGCAGAGAAACCATGTACCCTCATTATTGTTCCTTCATGTGCCTTTTACTCCACAAAAGGCAGGCTGTCTTCCCTTCCTCCTTCATTAGCCAGTTTCATATCAGAAAACACCAGTCTTCACTTCTCTCTAGGTAGAGGTAATTACTACTCCAGGTAGTAATGTCATGCATAGCTGATAAAAATCAAAGCTGCATTTATGCCTAAGCACAACTAGAGAGGAGTGGCAAGGGAGACAGAACACAGGTACTTGACTCAGTGGTATCCCTATAGGCACTAGAAAGAGGTCTTTACAAAAATGCAGAAAAATAGACTGTTTTCTTCCCCAAAAAACCAATTTGCTATCTACATTAAAAAGAATTACAAAAACTAACCAAAAAACCTTCCTCCTACAACTTGCAATTAGAGCAGCAAGAGCTGTGATGCTGCTTATTAATACATGGAAGCCCACTATGGAAGGAGAATTTACATTAATAAAGTCTCCAAGTGAATAGTACATATCCACAGTGATTTTAATAGTTCAGCTTCTGAATCATACACTGTCATTTCTGACATAAAAAGACTGTAATTTATTTATTAGCTACAAATATAAATTATACCTGGATTTTCTTTTTTTTCTTAAGAGTAAAAAAGTACCATGTGTTCAATCTTCCAAAGTTAGAATCATAAGGGAAAAGATGATCATTATATGAAAGTTGTCAAGAGTACATAAACAGATCATTTACACACAACATGAAATGGCAAGTCACTAAAAATCAGACTCCTTCAAAACTGCCCAAATGATTGTCACTACCAATTGTACTAACACACCATTTGTCTTCAGAGCCCAAGAAAACTGGCAAGTCTTACTCCATAATTTCATTTGCATTCCCATTTTTACACATGGAGCTTCCCAGAAGCCTTAAATGATCAGAAGATTTGTTTCTTTCTTTTTTTTGCATATACCATTGCAGTCTATTTATTCTTTGACTTTTCCTTTCTGGTGAACTGCAAGCACTTCTTACTCCTTATTTTACTAGAGCAAACAATCCCTCCCCTTTTCTTATGTCATCTAAATGGCTCAGGCACAACAACCTGATTTTGTCCTTTTTGCTGGCTTGTAGTCCGTGATGTCTACAGTTTGCGGCGGCCCCTCAGCTTTCTGCCGTGCAATTATTGGGACTACCATCTCAAACACAGTTTCAAAGAGGTAGTCCACCTTGTATCCAGTTTTTGCACTGGTCTCAAAACACATTTTCTCAGCTGCTGGAACATCCTTCTCATCTAGCATTTTGTATTTCAGTATCTTTTTGTAGAGTGCAATCGCGTCCTCTGCACGGACTTGTTTTCGCACCTTGGAGCCACAACTGGCAACAGACTTCTCAGGTCTATTTTCATCCAGTGGTAAAGCACAGTCATCACTGAGATCAACTTTATTTCCAACAATAGCAAAAATGCAGTCAGCACTTGCACTGTCCGTCAGTGCCAAGAATCTTTCTTCCAGCTCTGTCAGGCTTTGGAGGCTGTTCACATCGTACGTGAGGATCACAGCAGCTGCTCCTCTGCAGTACATAGACCCAAGGCCATGGAACTGCTCCCGTCCTGGCAAAGGTTTAAACACAACAAAAAGTTAGTGTGCTGGAAGCCACATTATTAACCCAGTAAATGAGTTTAAGGAATTTTAAGCCAAGTTCACAAGTCTGGATGAAGCAGTGAAGGTAAAAATGGGTTACTTATAGCATTTTTAGGTTTTTTTCCTTCTTCTTTCCCCTAAGAATGCAATAGTGCCACAGAACTCTGCTCACTGCTTGCTCAGTCTCAGAGCGGGGATTCTGTAAAGATGAGTGAGTGAGAAAGCTCACACAGCATTCACATTTGGAGAAAGGAAAAAAATTGGGGTTTTTTATTAAATTGCATACTAGTTGACTTATGTCATATTAACTACTACCCTCCTTGCACCCACAGATGGCCCATCCACCTATTTATAATCCAACTATTTATAAACAAAAAAAGTTCTGCTGTTTCAAATTCTGCTAGAATTTTTTACTCCTATAAATTCAGTACACATTTTCAAGCACCTCCAGTTCAGAAATCTGGATCCAAATCAGTAACCAACTTCTTCCTAGGTTTTGAAGGATGTTTTAAGCTATTTGGTCTGATTCTACATGCCCAGTTCTCAGGTACATTGGCTTTACGGGAACAGACTCTTGTTGTGGTATATAATCCCATAGTGATATGCATCTGTCCCACCACAAGTTTTCACACTTTCTTACAGTATGAAACACACATAATATAGAAAGCCCTAAACTAAGATTAATTTATTTTTACGTTGCCTTAGCCATTGGTCAATAACCAACAGCTAAAAACATTTCTTCCTTGTTATTCAGGAGGTATCTTCCAGCACCTCCAACTAAGCCTTGATAGTGTCCTTAAAATTCATTTCTTGGAAGAAAAAATTGATTCTTCTTTAAATTCTGTGAGGCAAAAAATGTTCTTCAGTAATTGCAATGTAGCTAAGAGAAATGAGAAGATACATCATGTTTACCTTCCTATTGAGAACTGCTACTTTCCCCAAATACTTGCTACATATAGAATATGGTGCAGTGCATTCACCTTACTCCCCAAAACTCAAGGAACAGATAAAACACACTAGATTTCAACCAGCCATCAGCATCAGCCTTAGGTCACTACAGAAGTCTGAAAGAACAAAGAAAAAAAAAGCAGAGAAAAAAGAGCCAACTACACTCTTTTCATACAACCTCTTTGCACAGAGCCTCAATTTACAGAAAAGCTGGAAGAGATCTGCTTACATTCATCTTCTGGGCAAATGTCATTGTTTAAGCGCCCAGAAAAAAAAAAAAAACAACCTTATAATATATGCAGCTGTTTTGAATCTCTCCCATTTTGTTTTCCTGGAGTGAATTCAGGGAAGACGCCAGGCAGCAGTGGAGCGGCGGCCCCGGCCCAGCTTGAGGTGGGCCCAGCCTGTGCAGGGTTGGGCAGCAAAGCCGTGGGCAGTGGAATGAGAGGAAGCACAGCGCAGCGGATGTGGCACCGGTGTGTGAAATGTCTGTTCCTGGTCTACCCAGGCTGCAGAGATGGTGACACAGCCGGGCATATTTTCTTCCACAGTGGCACCATGTGTGCCCAGTGGGTGCCCAGGTCCTGCAACGTGGATCTCCTACATGCCATGACTAACGATGCAGGCCAGCGGAAGGCAGACAGGATTGACATCTCGGAGCTGCTTCCTACTGGGGGGGATAGGATGGTGTGAGGGTGGGAGTTGAGAGCTTTTAAAACTTCAGCAGCTCTGGTGATCGCTCTCACTCTCCTGGGGACTGGTTCCAAGAGGAGGGTTGCGTGCGCCAGGTTTCAGCTATCTCCTTTGAACTGTCTGCCCTTCTTGTCCCTAGCCATGGTTTGCCTCCTGGGTTTCCTGCAGTGCTCCCAATCTCAGCGAGCCTCCATCAGCAGCGGGATCCTTCACTCTGCTTTGCCACTGAATCCTTTGTTAAAGTTTTGATCCTGTTCGGGGGTTTAGGGGCTGGTGTCTCAGGGAGGGAGGTTGTTTTCTGGGTTGCAGGTGTTGGCACCCAGACACAGCTCTACCTGGCACCATGACTACCAGTCCTGGAGTGGATGTTCAAAGGGAAGGCCCCATCCACGCACCATGCCACTGACGCCACATGAAGCAAATGGGTCGCTTTGATCACGCAGCACACTCGGATTGGAAGTCCCAACCGACCTGGGATTTTGGAGGTAATCACGAACTGGCCCAAAGGTGAGGACTTTAACTTGACAGATGACGGCGAGGAACAGAAGGAGACCTGTGCAGAAGACACCCCACCATACAATCAGCTATTGGACTATGAAAAGCAGTATGGTCTCTTCACCAATGGCTCCTGTCAGCTAGTCAGGACGAATGTGGAAAGGTACTGTGTGGAGCCTGACATGGCAAGTCGTGCGGGCCACCTAAGGGGAAGGTGGGTCAAGCCAGCTTGCTGAGCTTAAGGCTGCGCAGTTAGCATTGGACATTGCCGAGTGAGAGAGATTGCCAAAGCTGTATCTGTACACCAACTCATGGATGGCGGCTAATGCACTGTGGGGATGGCTAGATCACTGGAAGAAAACCCAGTGGCAATGCAGAGGGAAACCCATCTGGCTGGCCAATATATGGAAAGGCATCGTCCCCAGGGTAGAGAATCTGTCCGTCAGAGTTCGGCATGGAGATGCAGACGTTCCCAAGAGTCAAGCCAATAAGGAGAGATGCAACAATGCAGCCTACATCAAAGTGTCATAGGTAGACTTGGACTGGCAGAAGAAGGGAGAGCTGTTTTTAGCTAAATGTGCCCATGATGTTTCTGAGCACCAGGGTAGGAATGCCAGCTACAGATGGGCACAGGACTGAGGAGTGGATTCAACTATGGATTTTATTCCTCAGGTTATCCATGAGTGTGAGATCTGTGCTGCGATTAAGTGGGCCAAATGAGTGAAGCCCCTGTGGTATGCTGAGAGGTGGAGTTAGTATAGGTATGGGGAAGCCTGGCAGGTTGATTACATCAGTCTGCTAAAGACCTGCCAAGGTAAAGCCTACATGCCTAACATGGTGGAAGCCACGACTGGGTGGTTGGAGACAGACTCTGTCCCACAAGCAGTGGCTCAAAATACTATCCTGGGCCTGCAGAGACAAGTCCTGTAGCGACATGGAATACTTCAGTAAATTGAGTCCGATAATGGGACTCATTTCAAGAATAACCTAGTGGCTGCCTGGGCAAGGGAACATGGTATCGCATGGGTGTTTCACATACCTTACCATGCACAGGCCTCCAGTAAGGTTAAGATGTATAATGGGCTTCTCAAAACTTTCTTGAAAGCTTTGGGGGAGGGGACTCCCAAGAAGTGGGACCAACATCTAGCTGAGGCCATCTGGTTCTACCAACCCAGCTGGTCCTGCCCAGTCCGAGCCCCTCCATACACCCAATGGCAAGGGGTCCCAGTGACACATCTAAGGGGACTGTTTGGGAAAGCTGTCTGGGTTAACTCTGCCTCCAGCAAAGATAAACCCATCCATGGGATTGTTTTTGCTCAGAGTTACACATGGTGGCTGATGCAGGAGAACAGAGGAACTCAGTGTGTGCCACAAGGAAACCACACCTGTACATGAATATGTGTACGTGTAACCAGGCTGGTTTTTAGTATGAAGAGTGGGAAATAAGAAAAGAATTCAGGGGTGGATAATGTCATGATTTAAGTGTCCAGAAAAGAATACTAAAAAAAACACCTTTTAATGTATGTATCTGTTTTGAATCTTTCCCATTTTGTTTTCCCGGAGTGAATTCAGGTAAGACACTAAGCCGAGGGCACTGCCGGATGCAGACACACACCAGCGATCCCAGCGGCCGGGAAGACTGATCCCATCGGGGCACTTGAGCCCGGGAGTTCTGGTCTGCAGGGTGCTGTGCTGGGTGGCTGCCATTGGCAGCACGGCGCTGGGGCAGCGGTGGAGAGCTGGGATCACAACACGGCGGCAGCAGCAGAGTGGCGGCCCCTGGGCCCGGCGTGTGCAGGGCTGGGCAGCAGAGCCACCACAGGCAGTGCTGTGAGGGGAAGCATGGGAGATGCAGTGCTGGTGTGTGCAATGTACATTCCCAGTGTTTGGGTTCTTGAGGTCGTGTGTTCGGAGCGTAGTTCTTGGGTGTGGGGGGCATAGTTTTGTCCTTGGAGTTTTGTTCTTGTTTCATTTTCCTGTGGCTGGTACCATATTTATATGCATACATTCTTCATTCATATTTTTGTTTTTATTTTTAATAAATCTTGTTGCATTTTCTCTAACGAGCTCTCATCCCAGTTGTGGTTAAATAGCCCTCCCACTGTCTCAAACTGAGACAACAAAGCTACTGACCACCACAAGTTACAGCATCATGAAATCCCTGTAAATGGCTATGGTATACAAAAGGCAGAAGAAATTCATGCTGAAAAATGCAGGTCAGCACATATGAGGAAAACACATCTACACATGAACATGCACACTGTGAAAGGAACTCAGAATCTACCTTGTTTGGGAATAGAACGGTCACTGCAATAAGTCCTTCAACAAACGTCGGGGCTCTACTCCATAGTTGTTGCCCAAAGGAAAAGAGTTCATCATTATGGATAAAACAAAACCTGAAAACCTCAAGCTGGAACATGAAATCCAAAGCTCAATGCACCTTATACCTAGGTGAAACTGTAGTAACTGCCAGGAAATACATTTGGAAAGTTGCAGAATTCATTATAAAGAGGTGTAAAATGAAGCTGGTGAGAACACTCAGAAGTATGTGAAAGATATGCATGAAGAAAAATTGTAAGATCTCTCAGGCTGGCGAATGATTGAAAAAAATGATAGAAACAGATGTATATGAATTCAGGCCTAGTATTGAGAAAGGAACTGAGGAACAACTATTTACTCCTTCTCGTCACACAGAGATCGAGAATTTCCCATCAAAATCATGCATGGAATTCAAATACTTTCCTGCAAAGTGAAAAATTGGTAGTAGGGGTTATATGACATTGCAGAGGTCAAAAGTTCAATGAATGGCATTCAGAAAACCATTACGCAAAGTTTATGGAGAATTGCTTCTGTGCAATTTTGTATAACTCCCAATTTTGTTTCCCCCATCAAAAGAAATCCTTTCACGAATGATCTGTTAGGTAAGAAAAAAAGAAGTGGGGAAAAAAACCCAAACAATAGCTATGCCCTTGTTTAGTTTTGTTGGGTAAGGGGAAGGGAGACCACAATACAAGGAGGGAGGTCGGTCGGTGCTTTTACAATTTTCCCCTCCAATCTCGTGTTTGAAGCTGTGCTTTCAGTTGCACTGAAACTCAGTTTTTAAATGTCTCTAGTTTTTCAGTAAAAGTTTGTGCCATGATCGATTGTGTTTTCATCCAAACCCTGATTATACAGTGGTCTGGAAAACACAGTGGAACATACATCCTCCCCTGTTCTCCCACTTCAGATGCCTAAACCATAAAATCCAGCCCCCAGAATCATTTTCTACACCAACCAAGTACTAGAACAATACTATTATTTGTTTTATGAAATCCATATGCTAATCTAATCTTCCACAGCATAATATAAACCATGACACTTACATGGTAACTATGAACTGATTATTTCTACAACTAATATACTGTCGAAAAGGGGAAAGAAACAGTAAAAATTTACCTTGCATAAGGCATTCATTATGCCAGAGGAATAATGGATAGTCTCCCTTGCTCACTCGCACGGAACAATCTACATGCAGAAAAAACTTCATAACACATTTTTGCAGCAGTTTCCTTGTACGTACAACTTCTGGCACTTAAGGGCCGGAACAACTCTAAATGGGAAAAAAACCCCAAAACTACACAAAGTACTTAAATGAATATCTGTCCTCAAGGTATCAGGCAAAGTAGTATCAGACATTAGGCTGAAAAACCTACTTCATGAGAACAGCCATTGCCTTCTTAAAACCAGTTATTTCTTTCACTGGATGCATCTGGTCCCACTCCAACCACATTCCTTTTTATACAATTAGCTAGATTAAACGTTAAGCCCTGAATCCAACAGTTTCAGGATTCAGGTAAATCAAACAGATTTACCCATTCAAAAAAACCACAAAGGTAACAGGTAAGAGCGGCAGAAATACCAAATAATCCGCAGTCAAAGGAATTGCAAGCACCACCAGATCAACCACAAAGGCACAACACCAGGGAAATTTTTTTAAAGCCAATCCACCAAGAACAAATCTCTTTTTCTTTTCCTCTTTATATTTTGCCTTACTGACTACAGTTCAACAACCCTATGGCTGTATTCCTACCTGCAGCACCATTAGCTTTTCAGAGGCTCTTCCAGCAAGTATTTAAAGTCCTCTTGGAGACTCCGGCCACTCAGGAGAAGTGCATCCCTCAAGCATCTTCAAAGTCCTATGACGGTCATCATAAACAAATCAAAGAATTTTGAGCCAAATGGTCCTCAGTACAACATACATAAGAAACCTAAGAGAGAAAGAAGGGAAAAGTAGACCTTGCAAGAGGCCTGATAAATAAGCAAGGCTACATTTAAGGTGTGCTGAGATTTGACTTAAGTCCTAGGCTTTGGTCTAGTCAGTCTCCTACAGCATCCCGACCTCTCAGCTGGAAGACAGCGGCCCCCTGTGCATGCTTTCTCTGAATGGGACCAGAGCCTGACCAAGCACTTCCATTCCCTTCCCACCCATGGGATTCACTCACGGCAGCAGTGCCTCAATCTCCATTTTGGAGCTCTCCTCTTGCCCAATGCTCCTGAGGGTGGTATGCAAAGTAGCCTGTGAAGCTGCTATGGATGTTTACAAACGTAAAAGACTTCCTCCAGCCAGATTTGAATGCTCCTTACCTATTACCTCTTCAAAGGCTTTCACCACAAATTCTGAAGTGGCACAACTTCCCACACACACACTCTTTCCAGAAAAACTTCTACCAGAAGAACAAGTTTTCAATCTCTCAGTGTTGAGCATGTACAAGAATGCAGAACAAGCTGTTATTTTCGGTCTCGAGAAGTAAAACACAACAAACACTAGAGAGCTAAAAAGGTCTTCCATAAAGTACTGAAGAAGGTACTGTTGCTACTCCAATATCATTCTGAGAGATAGCCTAAATTCTGAGTTCCTAAAGTAAATATGTAGTGGGGAAAAGTACACAAGGGTGGGCTACAGAGGCATGTTAACATTACATTAAAATTAAAATTAAACAAAAGTGCAAAAAAATTCAGTAAGTTCTCAGTATCTTCCAATGATTTCCACTGTGATTTAAACAGTATTGTAATCTGAACAGTAGAGAGGAATTAACACAAACACAAGGTATTGGGTAGGTTTTGCCTTTCAAATTTTCTTTCTTCTTTTTAAGAGAGTCTGAACTTGAGTGTACATGGACAGGGACAGGAACTGTGCCCTAAGGAGTTAGCTAGAAGAGGAAAGAAAAGAGAAAGTATGACGCCCATGACACAGCACAGAAATCAGTATTAAAAAGAAATGAGCTTTGAGGATTCAGCTGCAGTGGATGAAGGTTCAAGGGGTGACCCTTCTGCTCTTGGGCTACCTCAGCAGGAACAGCCGCGTGACCATAAGAGTAGACAAAGAAGCTGCTTTTGAAAAGGGAACAACATTTCCTCCTGTTCACAGACAATAAAGTTGTGACCCTTTAAAGGACATCAAGGGAACTGAGATTTCTGTCTGTGCACGTATACAGAGCTATGTAGTGACTATCAAACAAACAGTAAAAGTCCCTAAAGGTTTCAGGAAAATTCTCCTGCCCGCATACGAGTAAGGCTGTCAAGTTTTGACAGTGATGAAGTCAGGGTTCTTTATTACCTTGTTCAAGATAGGTATTTATTTCTTGTAGGTGCCTTTATCACATTTCTCTTGAAGTCAGGAGCTTTATTAAGAACCAGACTATGCCCGTGGTTTCTTAGGGATAAAAATAAAGCTCTCCATCCCAAAGGATTAACATCGAGGACATAAGTAGGAATTAGTGGAAACATCAGAAAGAACTAGATAGTTCAATTTCTACATATACAGGAGCTGTCCGAACACATAATTTCCTGATCTGTCAGAAAAAGCCAACATTTGGTTTTCCTTCAAGACAAAATTCCCCATGGAATGAAAGTCTTTGTGAGGGAAAAAACCCAAAATAATTAAAACAACAAACCCCCAAAAAACCAAAAGATCTCCCACTCATCCTCAAAAAACAACCACTGAAACAATTACAGTTGAGCAACTAGAAAATTCATTTAAGCTCCACCTTCACCTAGTATTACAGATTACAAAGCTGCATTATAGAAGATACCTGAAGTTTCAGAATGCAACAGATGTCTAGCTCTACTAAAAAACAAGATGGCATTTGTTTATACTCATTACCTAGATATGAATCAACATTCAAGGCATGAACTGTGCCCTATTTTAGGAGCTTCTATTTAAGTTATTAAAATTAGATATGGATATCTTGGCCAAAGCAGAATATAACATAATTATAGTGAAGTACTGATCTCAATACCCAGAGGGCTTCACTTTCATGTTTTAAAGTTGAAAGAGCAACACATGGAAAAAGAAAATAACAAACATATGGGTTAAGTGAACAACGAACAATGGAAAATTTTTTAATACAGCTCTCCAAGGAAAAAAAAATCAAAAATAGCCAGTCTAGAAAGAAGGCTTAATGTAGTATAGGATTGAGACAAGCTTACTTCACTTCTGAACATGATTTACTTTGAATTGCTAAGTCAAGAATCTTTATTTCATTATAAAAAAAGATTTAAAATTGTGAAAGAGACCACCTCTTCCCTTAAGTCAATGCATTTTTGATTTAATGGAAAAATACTTTGAGCAAGGAGTCTGAAATTACCAAGACCCTCCAAACATCCCCACTCTACAAAAATGAATCATTTTAGGCTTATAAAGTTCCTTCTGCAAAAAAAGCAGCTCAGTGTGAGAAAGCAAGCCACACGAACCAGGAGCAATCATTTACTTCTCGCTTAGATGACAAGAAATCATAATCAAACTGAGCCCTGATCTTCAGTCAGCTTTAATTATCATACTGGAAGTACCGCATCTCCACTAACAAATGTGTCCCTTGGACACAAAAATCAATGACTAGAAAGGCTGGAACTTAACCACTACATAATCATTATCTATGAAATACTTAAATCCCCACAGATCTGGTCTTAGAAAGTGGAGACTCTTCAAAAACACTTTTACAATAAATAGAAACAATGAACACAACTTTATTCTTTATAACATTTTTCTTTTGACTCTGATTTAAAACATAAAAACACATAAAAGCACTCTCATGTTGCACACACGGTTCCTTCTTCCCACCAACACATGCACAGAGCCCTCATCACAGAGATTATTCACAAGCTTATGTCCAAAGTTACTAAGAACCAAGCCTGACAGAATTTAGGCATTTATACTGCTGCTTTTATATAGATAAAGGAAATGTACTGCATGAGCTGCTTCTCCTCCCCTGGAGGCCAGCATTCAGAAAGGTAAATATAGCCAGGACATTAGACTCAAGTGCTGCAAATATCTTCCCATACAAAAGATCACAATATCCAAATGGAGGCAAGTTCTAGATTCAGAGGAAGCAATGATGTATTCAACCTGACCGCCACAGATGAGAACGCCTTACGACCTGTAAACAGTAAGGCAGAAGATGCTTTCTAATACATTTTACTCCATGACATTTGATTAAAGGCAGATCTCAAGAGTTCAGCGTGCTATTATACAGGAGGAATGTAACATTATTTTCCGGATCTGGAACTGGTTTTACGTTACGTCACTGTAATCTAGAACCCACTGAATTCATATTTGTAAATCTTATACAATCTACTGGCAGATTATAGAATAGAATTCTAACAAATATTTAAATATTCAATTTAAAAGATCTGATTTTTGTCTGGACAGCCTGATAAAGTTATTCAGGAGAATCCAACTAGTTATCTAATTGAAAGCAGAGGAAGGTTTTGATAAAACAGGAAATCCCTTTGGATTAAAATCCCAAATTTATGAGCTACAGTTCTACAGTATGACTTTTATCCTGAGAGGTTAACCTGTACTCTTCTACGTAAATAAAAATTTTAAAGAGAGATTTTTTTTTTTACAAGTCTACTAAATTACCATCAGTGATCCAACAGTGTCTGGGATAAAACATGTCCAAAAATATATGTAAACTGTGTTATTAGGGAATCTAAAATATGATAGAAATCAAAATGGAGGAAAAATACAATGACGAATAACTGAAGGGTCATTGGAAAGGGCTAATTCTTAAAAAATTTTTTTAGAAAGAGCATAAATGTTATCTTTTCTCTTTGGAGGCAAACATATCCTAGAATCACAGAATATGCCAACTTGGAAGAGACCCGCAAGGATCAAGAATATTTAACAGATACTAATATATTCTCCATGGAATAAGAGAAAAATCTACAATAGGACTGAGGAAAAGATGGATGAGATTATTAGCATTACCAGGCATCAAGGGCTATTACTGGGGATTCTGTATCCAACGTAATATGCAAGGGAAAAAATAAAATTTGTTCTTTATTTCCATTCTTTTATATAACAAAGTCAGCATTCTTTCAGGCATCTAAATTAGCTATTAACATTATGACAAGAGAAGGCAACTACCCCCTGGAAGGCTAGTCTACACCAGCACCTACTAGTGCGCATTACGAAAAGCAACTCGCGCTTACTTCCCCTGTTTTATCTAAGGGTACAAAAAAAAACATGCCTTGCTGTCCTCTACGTTTAAAAAAAACTAAACATAAAATATGTAAAACAGGACAAAGATGGAAAAATGGTAAGTTCTTTAAGAGTGTAAAGACAAACCATAAAGGGGAAAAAATAAAATAAACCACCACACCTCGTGTGCTGTATCAGGTTTTGCTCTTTTCACATGTTCTGATACAAAGGCAGTATATGAATTCAATTTTTTGAGTTGCAGTCACTATCAGGAAAAGAATTAACCCAAAATCTTTGGAAACAAAAAGAATGACTAGAAAGCACTTGAAATAAAGAAAAAGGGGGTGCTTGCTAAATGGAAATTCCACTTATTCTTTATACCTAAGAATAGTAATACATTTAGGTTTCTTTTAGCCTACTTCTTTCCTCTCCCCTTTAAATATAATAACTAAAGCTAACTAATAAGCCATAACTAAGATTTGTTTAAATAAATAAGGACATGTTTCAGCAAATATGAACTATAAATATGAAGTACATAAAAGATTTTGCCCCATAATTCTAGCCACCAATTACTTTCTGAAAGGTAAGTCTTCCCTTTAAAAGGATTAGTAACTTTTATGAAAGTAATGTTTTATACATTTCTTTACAGATTCAAGCTTATTTCTAGTTTAGAGCCTTTTCAAAAGGGAAGTCACACAGAATGACAGGATGGTTGGCATTGGAAAGGACCTCTGGAGATCGTCCAGTCCAACCTCCTGTTGAAGCAGGCTCACCTAGAGCAGGCTGCACAAGATTACATCCAGGGAGGTTTTGAATATCTTCAGATAAAGACACTTCAAAATCTCTCTGGGCAGCCTGTTCCAGTGCTCTGTCACCCTCAAAGTAAAGAAGTTTTTCCTAATATTTAGATGAAACTCCCTGTGTTTTGATTTGTGCCCATTGCCCCTTATTCTGTCACTGGGCATCACTAAAAAAATGCTAAATTGTTTGGCCCCATTCTCTTGACACTTATCCTTAAGATATTTGTATGCAGTGGTTAAGATCCAATCTCAACAGCTAAAATAAATGACAGCAGCAATTTTTATTATTTTGCCTCTCTTTATGGTTTTCATAAGTAAAAAGTGCTCATAATTCTATTTTTGCTCTGTTTGCTGTTTTTCTTTTTTGCTATATACATCCACACTGATAACAGAACAACCCATTCAAGAAAACCCTGATTCATTGAATGAACAACCCCCTTCATGCCCCTGTCCTTTCAGAGAACATGTTTCCCCGTCAAACATGAACTATACCAATAGGTCAAGCAGTTTCAACTGACTCTTAATAATTGTTACTAGAACATCAATTCAATTAACATTCTAGAAGTGATACTTTGGAACAATTCACAACAAAAAACCAATTCTTCCAAAGAAGTTCACTTAAATAGGCCTTTTATCGTTAGGACAAATAGCACACTGAGAAGTTATGCAAGAATGTCAGCGTGGTGTGTTGCACATCACATGCCAAACTCTGTAAGATGTGGTTAATGATCTACAGGATCATCTGAGTGTTATCTGAAGAAGACTGCTTGTTGCAATATGCTTTTTTCAGCAAAAGGGCACACACAAAACCCTGTTTAACAAGAATGGCAAAACAGAAAATAGTGGCAATATTTTGTTAAAGGATTAGTTTTATTTCTTATTCTCCAAGGTTATTGATCTAGGCATGTCCTTGTTGAAGCTCCAAAATAAAAGTCTAGTCACTGCATTTTTCTGATGTGCTGAAGAAACGTCTCAAAAGACATGAAGCCTTAACTGGCAGCACACCTCTTAAGAACCCACTCTAAAGAACTGAAACATGGGTAAAAAATTACTGTGTTTTTAGGACAGTTAGCAGTGGGATAGTTTACAGAGGAATATGCTTCTAAGTAAAAGCTTAATATTCTAAAGGCAGCTAAACTAAAAGCAGATGCCTAACAGCTCACACTGGTGCCGATCAATCTGTTGTTACATCCTGAAGAGCATTTGGAGTCCCAGAGGTATCCAAAAAAGCCGATTATTGCAGATGAAGCCTTCTTACCCACAGCTCAACTATAATAAACATGCCTCTGACATCTCGTCAAATCCTGTATTATTCGGTCATGAACTAGTTTAAATATTCCCAGAAACTTTTTTAATCCAGCCTTGAAGAGTAGTTTGTCCACTTTCATTCCATAACTGGTACTGAAGACTTGCATTATTGGTTCCCTATGACAGATTCATCAGACACATTCAATGGAAGTAGGAGACCAAGTTTACATGGGAGAGAATAGAAGAGGAAAAAAGAAGAAAAGCAAAAAAAAAGCATAACCCCCCCTCCCAATTTACAGAGCAAGATCAGGGACTAAGTGTAATCCTCATTCAAATCTGATCTCCTGCATAATAAAGATAATAGCATTTCACTCAGTCGTCTTGTGACTGAGGAGGAATTTGTTTTCTATAAAGTAGCTAAAGAAAGGGAAGTTTGTATCCCACAAATTAGATTGCCGTAGTTCAGCTTTCAGATTCTGAATTTTGATACAGACTTCCATCTGCGTGAAGTATCCTCTTCAAATAACAAACATAAAAAGCCCTCAAATGCCAAACTGAAAAACACCACATTCCCCAAACCCCAGCAAAACTTCATACTCCTCCCTAGAACACCCCTATAACTTAACCTCCTTCTTGTTAGGCCAGAGAAATGAACATTTTTTATATTCTTTGTCTCTGGAAAATTGCTCTAAACTAATAATCATACCTGGAGCTCTTTTGTCCAGCCTTTCCATATTATTCTAAGACTAAGAATGT
The DNA here is from genome assembly GCA_013399895.1 of Serilophus lunatus. Taxonomy (NCBI): domain Eukaryota; kingdom Metazoa; phylum Chordata; class Aves; order Passeriformes; family Eurylaimidae; genus Serilophus; species Serilophus lunatus. The sequence continues at coordinate 161,005 of VXBA01003363.1, forward strand.
AAGAGAGTCACACTGAAGCAATGACACTACTTAAATTCTTCACAACATTCATTAGTCTCCATTTGCAGCCTTATACATTTGTTTAATCTCTATATTTCTAGCTGCAATCATCTTTTTATAAAGGTACTTATAAATTGAGTGTCTTCGAACTAAATGGATATTTAGAGTATCTATAACCAGCAATGCTTTCAGCTGCACAACTCCCATACAAAGGAGAACAACTATTCTCAGAGAATATTATCTACAAGATTTAAGCCATTAACTAGTTACTGTTTTTCTGGAATGAAAGAGTACCTGGAATTTGTTCTGCAGTAAAAGTTCAAAACTATTTTTCTTGCTGGCAAGAATAAATCAGAACTTAACATTTTAATAATGAAATTAAGACTGAGATTCTAAATGCACAAGAATTTCAATTTCAAAATAAAAGTTCCTACAGAAACACCACTTTCACTCTATGAGTATGCTTTCTATCCAGGGGTTTAAACTTAATTATACTATATCTAGCAACATAAAACATTAAATAGAAGAAAACTCCTAGCCACACTACATAACATGTTTTTGCCAACAAAAACTCTGGCTAGACATCCAAAAAAAAAAAACACCCCAAAACCTTTTTGTAGCTGAAGATCCCATTGATGACTCTAAAATCCTAAATAATTTTTAGATTTAGCTATATAAAACTTACTTTTTTCAAACCATCCATTTTTAAATCTCTTGATGTACTGTGTTTATTTTTTGAAAAGGGAAATAAACCCTGAAGTTTCAAGTAGCTTGTATATTTTCAGCTGTCTAGAAGGGTACTGCCTTGCAAAAGATGAACAGAACTAAACTTAGCCCTCCAGACCAGCAAGCCTATCGGGAGTGCATCTTCAACACAAACTGAAAAAATGACACCAGTATTTATCTATTTCCCTCTGAAATCTCAAAGTTCTGTAGGAAAATGCTTTATCTAAACACTTATATCTAAACACTTATATCTGGCAAAAGAAACGAGGGCATGACAGATTGATGGGACATTACAATCCTCTCTGTGAGCAAATGCTCCACCAGAACTCCAGATGAAATCTAGCATCAACACCATATCTACTGAAAACAAAACACGGTAAGACGCCTGAGAGTCAAATTTATGAAGTTCCTCTATGCCTGTACTGAAATGAGATCAGAAATGCAAGAATGAAACCAGAAATTTAGATCTGAGTAAGTAAAATTTAAGCATTGATGTAAAATTCTTCTGAAACTTTATGTTTCAAAGATAATTTTAACTGCCACTTGAAAAGAAGTGGTCATTCTGCAGATTTCCTTAAGGAAAGATATGATAAGAAGCAAACCATAAACGAAAAAAAACCCTTCAGATCTACTCTGGAAGAGTTCTGCAGGAAGCAATAGCACTGAAGACTTAACTGCATCAGCTGAGCTTGACAGTCAAATGTCACTCAGCAGTGAGTAGCAAAGGGTTCAGTTACAGGACAGGGCAGAAGAACAACTTGACCTGAGTGAGAGAATCACTTTGAGCCAGTGGGAGAAGGCTTTCAGCCTTAATGCCCACTTAAATATCAACACATCTGCTCAAAGAAAAGTTCCTTCTACAGAAAGGCAACTCATTTTCCACAGGATGAGTTGTAAAAGAAGCTGGTTTTTCTTTCCAGTACCAGAAAACTTGATACTTTTTCCTCAAATTGACAATTCTTTCCCACAGGGGAACAGGCACTGCAGATGACCCTACTTTATTGTGCAGAGAAGCTCTAAGCAGAGGTTGTTACCGGGTCCTTAACTTCAGAGTGACTCAGAAAGATCTTCAAAGCCCATACTCCTTCCCAAAGTTTGCTCTTCAAACTGAGAAATAGTTCCTTAGCTCAGGCAGGAATGCATGGCCCAGTGTACTTTAGCACGGCTCACCTGGCACTGCAGGCTAGGAGGTCACTCCAGACATACTCGATGTGTTGCATTGCTCAATAAAGAACCAGTAAGTTAACTTGGTATGCTGGTTTGGCTGGGGCTGTGTTTTGTGCTGAAAACAGCATGAATAACAAAGGGATGTTTCAGCTATTGCTGAGCAGCACTTGCACAGCATTACAACCTTTTCTGCTTCTTATATACTTCAATACATACTTGAACTTTAAGTAACGCATTCTTTAAGAAAGAACTTCCTGAAGGTACAGGAGCAGGCCATCCCTGTGTTCCAAAAGGTGAGCTGGCACAGAAGAACAGTTTAGTAGAGTAGGGAGCTTTTGCAGGAACTCGGGGAAAAAAAAGAGGGTGTACTACCTTTAGAAAAGGGGCAGGAAACTCAGGAAGTGTTTAAGGATGTCACTAGGTCACACAGAAAAAAAAATTAGAGGCAAAAGCCCAGAACTTAATCTGGCCACTTCTGTAAAGGATAATAAAAAGTGTTTTTATAAATACATTAATAGCAGAAGGAGGAGCAAGGAAAAACTCCACTCTTCACTGCATACAGAGGAGGTACATAGTCACCAAAGATGAGGAGAAGGCTGGGGCACTTTATACCTTCTTTGCCTTGGTCTTCAACAGAAAAAACAGTTATCCTCAGGGCAACCAGCCCACTGAGCTGGTAGACAGAGACGGGGAGCAGAACAGATCTCCTGTAATCCAGGAGGAAGTAATTAGTGACCTGCTGAGCCATTTAGATGCTCACAAGTCTACGGGACTGGAAGGGATTCATCCTAGGATGATGAGGGACCTGGTGGAAGAGCTCACCGAGCTGCTCTGCATCCTTTATCATCAGTCTTGGTTAACCAGGGAGGTTTCAGATGACTGGAGCTTGGCACCCGTCCACAGAAAGAGCTGGAAGGGGGATCCAGGGAACTACTGTCAGCCTGACCTCAGTACCCAGCAAGGTTATGGAACAGATCATCTTGTGCATGATCACAGAGCAACTACTGGATCAGACACAGCCAGCACAGGTTGAGGAAGGGCAGGTCCTGCCTGACCGACCTGATCTCTCTTTATGACCAGGTAACCTGCCTAGTGGATGAGGGGAAGGCTGTGGATGTAGTCTACCTGGACTTCAGCAAAGCCTTTGACACTGTCTCCTACGGCACACTCTTGGAAAAGCTGGCAGTCCATGGCTTAGAGAGGTGCACTCTGCACTGGGTTAAGAACTGGCTGGATGGCCGGGTCCAGAGACTGGTGGAGAATGGCGCCACATCCAGCTGGCAGCCAGTCACCAGTGGTGTCCCCCAGGGATCACTGTTGGGCCCAGTCCAGTTTCATATCTTTATTGATGATCCAGATGAGGGGATTGAATCTACCATTAGCAAATTCATGGACAATATAAAGTTGGGTGAGAGTGTTGATTTGCTGGGTGGTAGGAAGGCTCTGCAGAGAGAGATGGACAGGCTGGATACGTGGGCTGGGATCAACAGCATGAGGTTCAACAAGGCCAAGGGCCGGATCCTGCACCCTGGCCACAACAACCCCGTGCAGTACTATAGGCTGGGGACAGAGTGGCTGGAGAGCAGCCCAGTGGAAAAGGAGCTGGAGATGCTGGTTGACAGTGGCTGAATATGAGCCAGCAGTGTGCTCAGGAAGGCCAGTGGCATCCTGGCTTGTATCAGGAATAGTGTGGCAAGCACGACTAGGGAAGTGATCCTTCCTCTGTACTTGGCATTGGTGGGGCTGCACCTCAAACACTATGTCCAGTTCTGGGCCCCTGAGTTCAGGAAGGACATTGAGATGCTGGAGCAAGTCCAGAGAAGTGCAACGAAGCTGGTGAAGGGTCCGGAACACAAATCCTATGAGGAGCTGAAACACAAATCCCAGAGCTGGGATTGCTCAGCCTGGAGAAAAGGAGGCTCAGGGGAGACCTTATCACTCTCTACAACCACTCGAAAGAAGGTTGTAGCCAGGTGGGGGGCAGCCTCTTTTCCCAGGCAACCAGTGACAGGATGAGAGGACAGTCTTAATCTGCACCAGGGCAGGTTTGGGTTGGACATTAGGAAGAAATTCTTCACAGAAGGAGTTATTAGAAATTGGAAGGAGTGGCTCAAGGAGGAATCACCATCCACGGAGGTGTTTAAGGAAAGTCTAGACGTGTCATTTAGTGCCATGGTTTAGTGGACATGGTGGTGCCCAGTTATAGGCTGGACTCAATCTCAGAGCTCTTTTCCAACCTAATTTATTCTGTGATATCACCCCACCAGTGAGCAGACTGAGGGTGCAATTGCAAGCTGGGAGGGGATACTGCCAGAACAGCTGTGCCCAACTGACTAGAGGGACATCCCACACCGTATGATATCATTCTCAGCACAAAAAGCTCAGGGAAAGAGTTAGGAAGGGGACAATGGAAAGACAAATGCCACCAGCCTGAACAAGTCAGCATTATGTGTGATGGAGCCCAGCTTTCCTGAGGATGGCTGAACACCTGCCCACAAACAGAAAGTGAGGAATGGATTCCTGGTTTTGCTTCGCTGGTGCATGCAGTTTTTGCTTTACCCATTAAACTCTCTTTATCTCAATCCATGACTTTTCTCACTTTTATCTCTCCAATTCTCTCCCCCATCCCAGTGGGGCAGAGTAAGTGAGAAGGTGCTTGAGGCTTAGTTGAAATTACCCTCCTAAATGTATCTCAATAAGCACTCCAAAATGCTACCACTTGTCAGAATTCCTGCCAGCTCTCAGCAAAGAGTTGATAGGTCAGAACCTGCCCACTACCTCACAGACAAGAAAAGCTTCCTGTTTTTCTCATTTTTTATTCCTGTTTTAAGTTTACTTAGGTTTTTCAACTTCCTCACTAGATACTTTGCTTTAGATAGCTTTTTATAACTCTTTTTTTTAAATCAAAATTCCCCATAAGATTTTTTACAGAGAAGTAACTACATACATACCAAGTCAATCAGTACAATACATCCTACCATTTTTTTGAGTGAGGAAACACCATACACTTAAAAACATCTTAATTAAGGACATCGACATTTTAGAGAAGAAAAAAAGAGTTTACTGCTACTGACTGCAGACCCTCCTTGAATTAAGTTTTTATCCAACCACAAATAAAATTAAATGGTCTACTCTATTAGAAACATTCTTCTTTTTCCCTATCACCACTTTAACCCCAAAGGCATTATAAGTATTTCTGCCTCTTGGCTGTCAGTCTTGAATTTCCTTCTTCCCAAGCATAGGAAACCAAGCCATCAACAAGCAGCTATAAACTTTTTGCTGTACATCCATGCAAGGACAGTCACACATGATAACATACTAAGTTAGCTTTCTTTCACAGACTCACAGGACAGCTTCAGCGCTTGTTGACCACAGAAGTTCATATTAACAACATGGGATGTAAACCTAGGCCCACTCAATAGATACATTTTTAAGATTTGTTTCGACATTTTCAGTGATTTATAAGCAGGTTTGCAATAAAGAACACATGCAATGAATTCATTCATAATTAATCTCCAAGAAAGTTACAACTGCTTCTACTCCTTACCAACTACCACTAGTTTCTGTTCAGTTCAAGTATTCTTCACTGAGTGCTTCTAAATAGTTGCTATTTGTCAAATGCAGAAGGCAGTTCTGGTGATCCAGTGGGCTGCCTCCAGAAAGTATTCATGTGGTTAGACTGTGTCAAACAGTGCTGCTGCCTGGGTTTTGTGGGAATGCATTTAAAACTCGTTCATCTCATTCAGGTAATTCTGTCACAGGACATACGACATGTGTTTTCAGAACTTATGCTGGCTAAGATAAACACACAGCTTTTACATTTCTGGCTTCTCTGCCTACACACACTTAAGAGCATATTTAGTATCCACTGTTTAGAGGCATTAATTCAAGGATTAAAGAAACTAAAATTGCACAACAGGAATGATAAATAATCAATCTCATCTCAATGTTCTCTAACCTGGTACAAAGGGAGTACAACTAGAAGTCATAAACAACTTAGTTCTGAACTTTCAACACAAAAGAAGCTACAAAGAGCAATGTTACCACTGTCCAGCATCTGCCCATTCAACTCTGAAGTCAAGAGTGGAAGCTACTTATAAAAAAGGAAGTGCCTGTAGATTTTCTTGCATTGCATCCTTTTCTTTCATAATAAAGGCAGTATCTCTAGGTCACAAAGTGCTCTGCCACTCAAAAAGAGGATAGATGCCAACTATTCCACTTTCACTGTGCTTCCAAGGCTTGAAGCAAAAACGAAGTTGAGCAGGACAATATGGAAAGGCCACAGAACACTGGAGCAGGAAAGGAGATAAGGGAAACAATTCAATTGTGATACATACAGCTATCTGCTGTGGGAGGGAAAGTTCATGTCCTAAAGAAAGTCTTACAGTCTCATAAAAATAAGTACACGTAGAGGTTGGAGGAGCTGAGCAGTTTTTAGTTTCACAAAATTAGATTTTTACTTTTTGAATAATCAACAGCCGGTATCAGGACAGGGGTGGGGGAGTAAAAAAATAAATTTACTCTCATTATGCCAGTGGGGATTTTTTTATTTTGTTTTAAAACACTTAAGTCTCATTTGCAGCAAATAGTAAGATTTGATGATCCCTTTTATGAGGCTTGGAAGATGCTTACTCAACTATATAGAGCTTTTTCTTTAATTTATTTTTGTTACTATAAACCACTACAGATTCTGGTCATTTCTCCCTTTTCTGAATGAACAAAAATCTTTGCTTTTCTTTGACAATAAATGATAGTTGAGGAATAAACAAAAACCCTCTAGAATATTACTGAAAGCCTTATTTCTACCTTCAACAGTTAAGAAGAGAGCAACAATAGATTTATATGTCCAGTTCACAGATCCCACTGTGAAGAACAGAAACTGAATTTCTGAGACCCTTCCCAAAATCAAGGCTTCATGTGGTTACATGAAGCTTCCGTCCCATCCCTAAAGTCATCGGCAGAACCAGAAAGGGAAGTTGGTCAGCCCAAACCCCCCAAGGAAAGGGAAGCAGGGAGCAGCTCAACTGAAAGTCACTGCAACCAGGGCACATCATTACACAGATATGTCTTGCTACTGCTGTCCTTGACTGGATTGGGAACATGAGCTTAAACAGCAACCACAGTTTTTTGAATCTATGTGGAGAAATTATTACACAACCAATAAGCAGCATTTAGACATTTCTGTTGTTTTAAAGGCTATTTCAATCTCCTTCTCAGGAAGTGTCCTACACATTCGTTTCTCTTGCCCTGCTTCCCAAACTGTTTCTTTGCAGTTTCTAGTTAGTATATTCTTACAGGAAAAACATTTTCCTGAAGGTTAACAAAGCTACTCTTCATCTTCCAGATAATTACATAATTAAGAGAAAAATAAAATCTCACGTATTTATATATCTATGGTTGAGTATTATATGTGACTAAAAACTCTTAAGTAGTCATCAGCTGCAGAACGTAAATCAAAAATTATCCTGCTATTTCAACTGACCACTATTTTTATACTAAGTATGTAAGAGCAGTTGGATGGCTGGACAACATCCTTTCTCTGTATTTTGCAAAAATTTCCTGAGGCTCAAAAGCAGTGGATAGGAATACTACATCATGTTACAGAATGTAGAAAAGAAGTCAGTATATTAAAAGGAGAGGCTGAGGGAACAAGGAGAAGTATCTACATCACATGCTGAAACCCTACTGAACAAAGGTATTCCAATCTTCAATTCATTAATCTGTAAACCAGGAAAAAAAAGGATAAAAGATGTATCCTCTGTAACTGAGGACAAGATGAGTTATTTTTATGACAGAAGGAAAAAAAAAAAAAGAACTTAAAGAGCAGAACAGAAAAATCCTGAAAGCACAAAAGCTTTACCCTATAAGATATTAGCCTCTTTTGAGTACTGAAAGTTTTAAACGTGTCTCCTCGTGAAGTCCTGTATGTGAAGTTTCCACCATCAGACTAGACTGAAACATATTTTTGCTGCAATGAAATTGGCAAAAAGGCAAAAGCTAATATACACATTTTCCTGGTTTTGTTTTATATATAAAACAGTAATAAATTCAAGCTCACACAAGTCTTTAGGCTGTCAGCAGAGATCTTGAAAGGCAACTTCTATTCTTGTCTGCTCCTTAAGAGATGGGAAGATAGACTAGAAGATTCACAAACACACTTGACGATCTATGTTCAGAAGTTCTCTTCTAGATTTGTTTCTTTCCACACCCAGGCAGGTGTGGAAATCTTGTATGCTCATTCACTAGATTGTCCTAAAGGTTATCCTGGATCTCTGGAGATGAAGGATGACAAACTATTTACGTTAAGAATTCAAATTAAGAGCAAAAACTCCACACATTTCCTTTGACCACCTCTGTTCTCTGCATCACCACTTGCATAAGTTAAGTTTGATCACCAAGCTGAAATCTCATTTCCTAGGCATATCTTCAGGTACTGAATATGAAGTTACAGTTAATATAACAGGAGCAGGAAAACAAATTTATCACAACTTTGATGCCTTTCAATCAGGCCTCTGGATGTTCTACCCAGTGCTCCCCTAAAAGAAGGGAAATCATTCAGACTTGGAGGAGAAAATCATTCTTTCTGTTCCTTAATTTTTAATGGCTCCAAATGTATCCACCACAAACTCAGCGTCTTTCCAGATGGAGATCCAAACAAAGGTTACTTGTTTGGGTATTTTGCAACAGTACAACGTGACTCGGAAGAGGGATTACTAAGTGTACCTTCGGTTCAGGCAATGAAACACTGCCACTTGGAAGCTCAGAGGGCTAGTGACTTCAATACAAAACAGTAATGGCAGAGAATCAAATAACTCATCTAGAGATATAAGATGTGACTGCAGTGTGAAGTAAAGATACTTAAACTAGCCTAGAGTATCAGAAGGACCTCAGCCAGGTACTATGAAGCTGGTTATGAGTCTCCCTGGCTTTGACATTTGTGCCATCATTTGTGAGATGAAACAAGAAACACACTCGCCATACATGAGTGTCCAAAGAAGTAATTGTAAAACCGAACAGCTAGCAGCTAGCTACCTGCCCCACACTTGTATATTATGCATCCACTGTCACCTTCCTTCCAAAGGAAAGACTAAAAGTTCATTGCTTAGTCAACAGAAAGACATCACAACCCTGACTAAGTTCAAGCACTTAATCATGCAATACTAACTTTTAAGTAGCTATTTGTTTTTTCATTATGGAATGTGACTGGTATCCCAGAATAAAACCACAACTGAGTCAACATGAGTTACTTTGTACACATTCATCTCTATGCTACAGCTTATGAAGCTTTCTGCTGTTCTGTGCAACACTATTTACTCAGCTGGAGAGAACTATTGGCTGTCCTCGTGTTTTCCCTCTCATGCTCAAAATGTTGAAAGAGCTGGGTTTTTTAAATAGCTCAGGTATACATTTCACAAATACTTAAGTTAAACTGAAGAGTGCAACAGGGCATTAACAACTTGCTTTCTTGGACAGAACACCTAATTATGCCTTTGCCTATACCTACTAAGATACCAGCTTTACTGAAGCATATAATCCAGTTCTTGGACACCCTTGTGAAATTTTCTTCAGTCTCTCACACCAGCTCCCAATCCACCAGGATAATGAATTTTCATGTGTCTGCAATTTTTGTCAGCAGCTTTGTCATTGCATCTACACTGTTTTACTAACAATTTTTGTTGTTTGTGCCTCCCTCCCTCGCACATTTTCAGGACTGTCACAAAGCAGAGAGTCTGTACTTGAACTAACCTTTCAGCTTTCAAATCAATTTCGATGAATTCATCTGGAAAATATATCTCTTCCTTCAGTAACCAGGGAAGAAAGAATGCAATGTCAAAGGCACAAACTCTTCATTACCAACATTTTCAGTATTGCTCCAATCTAGAATTTGTGACTTTAAAACATGACTTATTTAATCAATTCAAGAACTTGTACAAACTCAGTTGTCCTGCTGAGGGCTCCAAAGTTGCTCATGTTTGCCAAGCCACAATGCCTTGGCACGACACTGGACGGCTTTAGCCAGGCACAGATGTCAGGGCACTGACACTATTCTGGGAGAGTCTCGCTTGAACTCTAGTAGCTTCCCACTTAGGCTAGAACAGCACAGTCACTTTGCATGTTATTATTAAATACCACATGCAAAGTGGGAATTTAACGAGGGGCTGGAATACAGAAGGCATCGCAGAGGTCCACACACAACACTTGCCTTGGCCTGCATCAAATACTCACAACAAGATGGTATAACCTCCAAGTTAGCTTGCCTCCATGAGAATCAGTACTAAAATTACACATTAGAAATAAAATTCCTTCTTCAATAGAGTGAGTTCGTCATAGCTGAATAAACTAAGTGTGTTATTTTGCCTCCTGTTTCTCTTTGGTACGTATTTTTCACAATTCCCACTGACAAGGTATTTCCATAGTTTTAGTTCATTGGCAGACCAAAGCACTTTCATTCAGCTGCAATAAATTTGCTACCCTTGCCTTTACTTGTGTATCATTATATTTTTAAGTTGTGGGACATGGAAAATAGATCTTGGTCCAGGATTTTCTCCAGACAATTCATTACATCTTCACATTTTGAATTACTTCCGAGGTTAATCTGCTCTTTTCGAAAAACATTCATTGCAGAAAAAAGTAATCTGGTGCACTGTTTCACAACAACAAAACCATGCTTCCAGCAAGAGTCTAAAATTAAAGCTTTGTTCCTGCCTCTGAATCTGCTTCAGAGGCTTTAGATACAGAGCTTGCTGACAGTGAACTCTCTTCAGGGATTTCCTCACGTACATGAGATGTTTTTCTCAGCAGCTAGTTATATGTCCCTTCAAACTTACACTCTTATGATTTCTTTTTCAAGATGTGAAAACGTATAACCCATAACTGCACGGTAATCCCAGGGAAACCATGGTATGTGTGTATGAGATACTGGTCCTCAGCCATCACTGTTGTACATACAACAATTATGAACAACTAACATGCAGAGACCAACGTAATATTGCACACAACTCACCAGCAACAAACTAAGGGCTTTTTATTCTCCATCATTTCCATCTTTCCATCTCATGTGTTGTTTAGTCCCTGCCTCTTGAGCACAGGTACACACTCAGCAGCCTACCTCGCTAAATGATCTCCGATGCCAAAACAAAAAACAACCAAAACTCAAAGCTAACTAAGTAAAGGAGAAACCTAACCCATCTTACCAGCTAACCATTCACACCTAGCCTGAGGAAGAGCTCAGGCTGAGAAAGTGAGCCTATGAAACCCTAGTGGTGGGAGATCAGAAGCTGTGAGCAATTCACACCAGCACTGATACATCAGCAAACCAGTCACAAGAGATATATGTACTTATTAAATGGCAGATACACTGCAGCTGAGCCAAGCCACAGAAAAGCCTTTTCTAGGCTACACTAATCTCTTTTGTCTCTAATTTTACTAGGTCTGACAAGTGAAAAAAAAAAACCTCTATGTGCAAAAGAAAGGGATGAAAGGTGTAAAAGTATGAACTGATAGCTGGTTATTCACAGAAGAAAATAGTCAAGTCAGTTCTTGCAGACATAAAGCTCACGATGAGATGAAGGAAAAGAAAGCAAGTCTGCTTTCCCACTTAACCTTCGTGTTTCCCCATTATAATGCTGCATGAACATCTGTTGACAAGTTCAAAACTCAGCTTCTTAAAATAGAGCTACATGATTCTGATGTGAGCTTTCTAAAATACTTGGCATTAATTTACTGGTTGGCTGCTCTAATACTAAGTCAGCAACACAGGGCACATGACCACTAATAATTTAGAAACTTTGCTGCTGGGGGCACCACTTATCTGTCAGATGAACAAGTGTCAACTTAGAGAGACTGAAATACAACACACAAACAAGTTTTACCTTTTTAAATACCAAGGCATCAGAAAACACCTGAACAACCAAAAGACTCCCATATCATCATTAGCAGCAGCCACCACATACTATTAGTTCAGGTTTAATGGTGGTGCAGGACCAAGACCCCAAAACTTCAGGCTGTTTTCCGTTGCCAGAGACAAAAGATTACACACTAGCTCAGGGCTGCATGCTACCAGCACCCAGCAGGAAGTTTTGGTTTACTCTGCAGCTGTTCTCAGCACTGCCTAGAAGACATATATATATATATGTACACACACACACACATATATATATAGCTTTGACATCCTGAGTGTCTAATATATCTTCATGTGAGAAAGTTTTTCCAGCTGATACTGTTGCTTGCTTTTCTTGTACCAGAAAAATACTACTTCAAATTACTAGTATAAATGTCCCAAAGCATGTACTCAAATGCTTTGGAGACCAGGCCCCATCCAGCAGACTAGTCCTTTAAAACATGCTGAAAGTATAAAGTTTCTTCTTTTGCATAGTTTATGCTCTTAAAAAAAAACAACCAACCTTTGAATTAACTGATCCAAAGAGAAAACAAAGGCAATCTGTAGCATCAGAATATAACAAATTACTCTCTGCACCAACCGTGAAAACAACTGCAGCCATCCTAGGTTAGACGCAACACTGTCTATTTAAGCCCCTGACAGTAGAGAAACAGCCAAAAGCAGATGGGTGGGGAAAAAAGAGAGCTTTTTGAAACATGGTAAGCATATGATACTTCTCACAAGTATTCTTCCATCTGTGGCTCATTTGTTTCTTTGAATGCAATTTCCAAATAACTTCTCTCATAATCATCAAATTGGAAAACCGAAAATGTTCAACTATTTGCAATGAGCATTTACATAAAAAACCAATCAACTCTGACAACTTCTGCACACCCACAAGACTTGGGGATAAGAACATGAAAGATTTAGACCAGACTAAGCAGCTGATTTTTCCAAGATAAGGAGGGGTGTGAATGTACAGCCAAGAGAAAGAGCCCTCCCTGGAATAACTGATTTGCACTTCAGACTTAACTTGGTAGAACAGGTCAGATGTGCACACTGTGATTCACCGAGTGATAACAACACAGAAAACACACATTTTGAGCACTGTGGCAAGCTAATTTCATTCTTCCTGGGAAAATGGGAGAAGTAATGCAATATCAATGGAGTGATGAGTGAAAATGACACATATTTTAAATAATTCAAAGATGTGTAGTACTAATATCTATCCATACTGAACTTTTGATCCATCACCACTACTGCAGATATTCCCATCAATCGCTGAAGTCTAATCTTACACAAACAAAACTCAGTATTACAGGAATGAAGCTTCAATGTACTGAAGCAAATTATTATGGTACAGCCAAGTGACTAATCCATACCTGAACAACATATAACTATACCAACCAAACTGTAAAAAAAATATAGAGAACTTCTATGGAGATAGCAGTCCCCAAAATAATGCTCATAAGCAACAATAAACATACATTCACATACTAAATATAATATGAACTGAGAAAATAAAAAAGATGCATTATAGTTTACCTTAATTATGTATTGAAGTAGTACAGTAGTTACTACCAAGCACATCCATTTTTCTTGTCCAAATCTTCCATATTTCTACATTGTACATTGCATAAAGTACTGTTGAGATATTAAGATGAACGTGTTGAGCTGGCATTCAGTATTTAGGCAGATAAGATGGGTGCAAACTTTGAACAATATTTTTGTCATTTTGCTGTGCTAAAGAATTGTAAACCTCCTGGATGACTGTCTCCTGCTGGATTTCTCTGTACATCTACACAAATGTAATTAAATAAAACAATTAATCTGTACTTGATAACCCTGCAACTGCTTCACAAGAATTCAGTAGTAAGCAACACCAGGTTAATAAACAGAAAAAAAGCTAAATTTTAAACTCCTCCTTACTACACAAATTCCAAGCTTAGTTGGCAGAGATAAGACAGGGAGACCATAGAAAGGTAAGGCCACAGCCAAGGTTTCCAGACACTGTGGCCAGCAAAAGGCTAAGGTCTGAACAAAATAAAGAAGTAAACAATACAGACTTTTATTATGATATAAGATCAGTTACAAGTGTCCAGAAGGTCCATTTATGTGCTCTGGGAGCTTCTACTTCTGCGATTATTGAGAGCTGTTAATAAATCAAAGCCTACAGGCCCCAAAACAGTCCAGCTCAGTGACTTCCATCATTCTGCAGGAGCCCAAGTCAACAGAAAGACTGTGCAAGAGTCCATGCTTGCCTCTGAAATGCAAGAGAAGGGACAGCTAGGCTCAATGCTCACTTCGGCAACAGAGAAGGATGAGGAAGGAGCGTTATGCCTACCCTGCTACAATACAGCAACTTTTCAACTTGTGCTCTGCAAATACAGCTTCAGCAATCCTGCTGCAGAAGTCCTGATGAGTCCTGGGGAGCAGCAGGAGCTTCTACTGCAGTGCTATGCAGGCAGCACGAGCAGCAGCCTTGGGGGCAGAGGGAACTCTGGGCACGGGGAAGGCAGTTGTTGGGCTCTGGACACTTGTGTTGCCTTGAGACAGGAATCACCCAGGTGCTTCATCTGGTACATGGAGAACCCACCTCTGGAGCTTTCCAGATCCCACAGAGAGCTGGAACCTGAAGCCTCAACTAACATGAACTAAAACACTGCAGGAAGAATAAAAGACTAAAACAAGGGTTCGAAACCAGCAGACAAGCCTTGGAGGGATTTATTTTATTGGGTATGATAAAAAAAATCATAAAGCTGTAATGGAAATCACCAAAGAACAATCCCACCGAGATAATTTTCTGTTGAAATAAAGCCCACTGCTAATCACCAGTGTGGGTCTGACTTACTAGAAACAAGCAGCAATTGTCCACAGGAGACTCCCCAGAGTAAAAAACACCAATTCCAAAACTGAAGTAGGTTTTTTTTGTAGGGGTTTTTTTTGTTGGGGTTTTTTTTTTTTTTTCAAAAATATTGCCAAGGTCATAGAAAGTACATTTAAAACAGAGTTACTGGTAGAAAGCTTTCATCATAGTAACAGATTAAGAAATGCAAGAAGCAAAAATTCTTAAACAGCTTCTTCCCGCCTCCCCAAACTGTTTCTGTGTAACTTTTCAGCAGTTTCGTCTGTCTCTTTCCTCCTTCTCAATTCCTGGTGCAGGAAAAGTCATTTTGGACTAGATTGTGACATGAAGTGACGCAGCAAACGAACTTCCCTCCCAAATGTCACCAAGAGGAAACTGGAATATTGCACGATGCTGCAGTTCCACAAGTTTCACAAGGACGTATAATCTACATTCTTCATGTGGCCACTAATAAATTTTTAAAATCCAGCTAAACATGAAAACAAAAAAATAGTGAACAAGATTATTTTTCACCAAGAGTCAAGAGCATTCACAGACCTCATTTTTCAGGACAGTCTCGACCCTTTACATGACCAAGGGGAGCTGTCTGACTTAATAATCAAGAGCAAGACGTTCACATGACTAAGACCACAAACCACTTCTGCAGTCCGTGCTCTCCCACCTCCTCCACATCGCAACCCACGCTCCTTCCTGCACCCCGAGGATGCTGCCTGCCCCAGTACAGCAGGCCAGACAGTCCCTTGCTGCTGTCCCAGACAGAAACTACCTGCAGCCCATACTCTGGGCATTAATTTCTTATGCTGTGGCGAAGGGGAACGCCTGGAGAACGGCGCCTTTGGAAGTCCGAGTCTGACACCAGCTGATACCAAGCGGATATTCAACACCACACAGCGCGAAGGGATGAATAGAAGCCGTAAACTCCCTAATTCTTGCCTGAATTTGCCGTCAGTAGCCATCTACTCGGGCAAAAGAAAGCAAACCGGCGCCGCAATCTTCCCTGTACATCCACATTTCGCAGAGCAAGTCCTAAAATACCAGAGATGAGCAGAGGTAAGGCCCCTTCTGGCCCGTCAAAATCGTGCTTCTTTTCAGAGTTTGTCCTACCGCCAAACCCTGCATGTTCAGGAGACTGAAACAAGGCGCTAAGCGCCCTCCGGGCACCGCGGGGTCACCTCTCCATCTCCCGCCGCCGCTTCTCGGAAAGGGGAGGCTGTCACGACCCAAGTCACCGCAACCTTTCCCCTCAACAGCTCGTACACTAGGGTCGAGCCAAAATTAGGGAAAAGAAAGACGTATGCATCGTGACCAAGGCACGGAGCGCGCCGAGGGCAGCGCCACTCGGCCCGGACCCGGAGGAGCGGGGCAGCCCATTGCAAACACCCTGCCAGCCTCTGGGAGCCGGGAAACGCCGGGAGCGCCGGACCCCCGCTCACCTGCGGTGTCCCAGATGGAGATGTTGTACGGCCCCCACTGCTTGAGGTAGAAGGCGCCGCCGACGGTGCTGACCGTCTCCTGGAAGCGCCGCTCCATGTAGCGGTGCAGCAGGGAGGTCTTGCCCACGTTCATGTCCCCCAGCAGCACAACCTTCCCGTCCGGCTTCTTCATCGCGGCGCGGCTCGGCACGGCACAGCTCAGCTCGGCTCGGCTCGACTCCCCGCCGGCTGCGGCTGCCGCTCCCGCCCCCTTGGCCCGGCCCAGCCCGGCCCGCTCCGCCCGGCGGAGCCTCGGAAGCGTCGGGACGAGGGCCGAGAGCCGCCTGCGCCGGCAGCGCAAACTTCGGGGGCTCCGCCAGAGCCGCCGCGACCCAGCCCCGACTTGGGCTCCGGCTGCTCCTCCTCCCCCGGGCCGGCCCTGCTCCCGCCCCGCCAGGGGGAGGGGACGCGGGCGGAGTGGCGGCCCGAGCTCGGCGATCCCTGAGCCTCCCTCCGCCCTTGCCCTGCCCCGCAGGAGCCGGGTGATGTGTCCCGGCCGCCCCGGGACAGGGCGGGCTCTGCTGGGCTGCCGGGCAGCCGCCCCCCACGGGGGCGCTGAGCCTTCGGGAGATGCTGATGCTGCATCGGGAGATAACGCAGCCACCGGCTCCGCAGCCCTCTTGGAGCCCAAGGGAAAAGCCCGCTCATCCCGTTCCCTTCCCGGCGTCTACATGAAGGGACAGAAAGTTGCTCAGAAATTAGTTGCCCAGCTGCTGTAATTCAGATGAATTCCATTTTAGGAGATAGAATTGCAATCATTTAAGTTATTCAGAGTTCTAGCCTATAATTTTTACATCAGTCCTTTTAGTGCCAAATAAGTCCGGGAAGAAAAATATTTTAATAGGATAGAAGCATGCTACAAATTTGGGCCAAATAAACGGATAATGTATAGACCACATTGTGGAGCGTTACAGGATTTTTAAGAGAACTTACAAATAGTAATTTCCTCTCCTTTCCCACATGAAAATGTTCAGATAGCAGCACTTTTCATAATAAATGAACACGCATCCTCACTCTTGCATGTGTCATGTTGAAACTGTTACAATTTCTTTAGCCAGTCTAATTCCTCCAGTCATTTATGAGATGCTTTGGTTTTTGCTTACCTACTAAAAGGGGTTAGCTGTACAGCAGTGTGATTTTTTTAAGGCATGCCTACTTCACTTTGCTTATTCTGTTTTTACTGCCCTGATTTGTGGTTTTGCAGCTGTACCCGCTGATACGAAATTTCTGTTCAGAATCAGGTAGACTCCAGATATTAAAGTACTGGAAATACCTAAAGAGAAAGGATGTTACATCATTCAGAAAAAAAAAAATCTTACTAGTGACTCCAAAATATTCATACAGGATATGATTCAGGGCTATGTGAAATATTAAGTGTGGGGGAGTTGTTGCACTTTGATAATTGTCTGGCAGTATTTTTCTGTGGTATGTGCAGCCTTTGTCTCAGATTCCCATTTTCTGCTAGGATTCCCATCTCAGTCCCAGATTTGGGAAAATATACTCATTGAATCAAAGTACTTCTTTGAGGCAGTGCAAAGCAAGTAGTGTTTTGGGTGCTTAGCATGAAAGCATAAAAAGAACAAACATTCTCTTTACACAGATACTGCTTGCAAATTCCCATGTGCAGTGTAAGTTACACCTTTTTGAAGTGGCATACACCATTTCAGAAAGAGAAAAGAAGAATTTTGTATCAAAGAGTTTAGACCATAAAGATCTGCATCATTAAAAAGATCCTGAGTTTATGTACTCTCACCTAAGGCATTATTTTACTGTCCACGAAATAAAGACACCTAAAAGCTTAAACACAGTTATTGATTTACAGCAGTGCTTCTGCTACCAAATCCCAGCAGTTAAAGAACTTACAACATTTATTTCTGAATTTTACCCAAATTCTGCTGTACTTATTTTCACATACTAGTGATATTTAGATCTTTCTGGTGTTCAAAACAAGTATCAGTGATGCAGAGAAGTTAGGACAGAAAATAATTTCAATAACACGATGAAGATGCAACTAGGATTTCAGGTTTTGTGAATAACATGGACTATGAAAAGAGAAGCCTGATGTTTTCCACAGTTTTTTGAAACATGTACCTAGATTCTCACATTCTTGAGTGCATGTATTTCCATCTAGCAGCAATCAGACAGACAGGAAACTCTCCTAAAAGTGTCACCAGCCAACTTTCACTGATGGTAATGTATTCCTTTTGTGTGTTAATGGCGGCCTAGCTGGTTCACTACTCATTTGGACCTGGTGCCACAGCTGACGACCCTCACTCAGCCAGGGATTTGCATTCTGCCAGCAGTATGCATCTCCCATTCCCCACTTACTTACATATTTGTTTCATAGCAATCTATGTTTAATAAGCAGATGCAATAGGATTGGAAGTTACTGGGTGTTGTTTCAGATCCTTGGGAGAATTTAGGAAAAAGGACCATCTGGACAGGTTCCAGGCATGTAGAAGGGCTCCTGAGGTAAGCCCTTAAAGACTCAAGTTTGGGAAGTCCTCAGCAGTCTGGGCTCCCACTGACCTTAGGAAAACACCTTCATTAAGCACAGCACAGTGTTTGGTTATTACTGCCGAGGTCTTGTTGGATGAATGCGCTCCAATCTTCAGCATACAATTTAAGTAGCCTCTTGTTAAAGTCAAACGGCTCATGATATTCTGTAATGCAATATAAATAATAACAGAGCATATGTAAAAATACTTGGGCAAACATTTAGAGCCTGTAATTTGCTCTCTAGCACTCAGATGCATCGGCCTGTTGCAAGATAATTTCCCAAAATCACTGAGTTGTCTGTATTGAGAGATCTCCATGGTAGTAAATATGGGAATAAAGAATGTCAAAAATTGCATATAGGAAGGAATATGGAATACTTTACTGTCTGGGTGCAGGTATGTGGTCTGTACATATTGTCTGGTGTTTGTTTTTTATTTTAGATGATCTGAAGATTACTTTAATTACAGTGAGGTTGTTCATTAACTTTCCTGACAGTGTAACAGCGTGGTCACCATGACTGGTCTCCAGATACTCTGAAATTCAGGCACTTGGACTAGGATACAGAGGTGGACAACATTAAAGTTTCTTAACCATTTCTGTGCTAAAGTAAGACTCTCCCAAGAATAAGAATGTTAGCCTTGTATACAAGCCAAAGAACTGAGCCAATAATGACTGTACTGACATCAGGGTAACTCAACCTTTCTAGTCTCCCACAGTATGAAAACTGCTTAATGTTGCAGGAGAAAATTACAGCCTGTTTATTTGTTTCCTTGCCAGCCTTCCCTAGTTATTTATATGCATTGTCCTGCCTATGGGCCTCATTTGGTCTCCAGGCTAACAATATTTTGTAAGTTCACATGAGGTGAAATTTTTGTCACAGAACAGGGTTATTTTTTCTGACCTGATCTTATTTTGGAGACACACTGAGCAAGTAGTTGAAGGCATATGTCATGTCAGCTACTAACTGCTGTCCCCAACATGTCACAGGTGTGCTGTGGCCTTAGCCACAGTAGAAACTGCTGAAAGAAACGTGATGAATCCATAACTTAGAGGCATGTATCTCAGTTATCTAGTGAATCCTAGACAAGGCTTTACAAACCAAGGAGAAAGAGAGTAAGAGAGGCTTATCCCTTGTCCTTTGTACGTGCTGGCACTCCAGTGCTTTGTTTGTTGCACCTCTTCGTGAAGCGTGAGGTCACTGCAAAAGTTATGAACCAGTTGGTGAACCACAGCAATTTCTGGTTTTGTTTCTGGTTATTGCCTGCCTTTATTACTTCTAAATGAGCAAATGAGTATGCATGCTTATTAAACAGAAATATTTGCACTCATCATCTTCTAGGCAGCCCTAACTAGAGCTCATTCTCCAGGTGCTCTCTTTCAGGCTAAAAAGCCTGAAATATGTAGACAGACCAATGACACCATGATGAATAGCCTGAAAGAGCTATTCATCATGTTGCCACTGCTCTGCTTACATATTTATCCTAACATATATTAGGTTCTTCCTCTTCACCCCGT
Organism: Serilophus lunatus; assembly: GCA_013399895.1. Classification (NCBI taxonomy): domain Eukaryota; kingdom Metazoa; phylum Chordata; class Aves; order Passeriformes; family Eurylaimidae; genus Serilophus; species Serilophus lunatus. The sequence continues at coordinate 181,130 of VXBA01003363.1, forward strand.
AGATCAGTCCACAACCTGGATGACCTATTTAAGGGAAATTGCCCTGTACTGCATAACAAGAGTTAGACTGCTTTCTCTAGGGTTGCAGTTCCACATCTCTCTCCCCCTCTTTTTTCCCAGCTTTTTCCTTAGTCTGGCACTAGCTTCTGCCTGGCCATTCCCTGTGTCGATTGAGCTTGATTAACTGATGAAAAACTAGCTCAACAGTGACAGTGAGTAGTTTTCTGCTGGTTTTGTGATCGACACAGAGGAGGCTCATGAGGCAGCCCACCATTGGAGCCACTAAGCTTCAGTTCCCTTAGGCTTCAGTTGGTTGGCACTGGCTGCTCACAGACCTTTACTTTCCCTTAGCAAATATCCCTGCTCTGCCTCCTCTTCAAACCTTGCCTGTTTTGGAGCACCTCATTGTAGGACTGTTTTCTTTCAGCAGGACTGAAAAAGCATATCACTGTATTACTTCAGTCTGGTCAGTGTCCGAACCACAGCACGCTGAAAATGAAATAGGTAAATCAACCAGTTTAAGACATCCTTATCACAGAAAAGCCTGACCTGGATGGTTAAAATTCTCCTGTGTTAAAGGCAGTTGAAAAGGAGATCTTAGATGGAAAACATGAGGCAACCTGAGCCACAGATAAAATTATTGAGTGAGAAAAAGTGAATTCTTCCCTAGAGATGCACATGCAAATAGGAGCTCAGAAGGAACTCCTCACACGGGTCTTCCATAGGAAGTTACTTTAGCCTTTGTTGCTTGGTTGTGAGTCAGTCTTAAGTCAGCTTTCTGCAGTGAGGAATCTGAGTTTGTGAACAGCTAGCAGCTGACAGCATGTGGAGGGATATGCCTATGAGAAGTTACAGAATTATGGCCTACAAAAAGAGATACTAGGCTTTCAGTCTTCCTGGCATCATGGAAGAGGTGGAATAAGCTAGCTAGTAGTAGGGCAGAATTTGAGAATTTGAGTTCTTATAAACTCATTAGGATTCTTGTCCATGATAAACAGGCCCACATATCTGAGACAACCTACGGACAGAAGAAGCCCATGAATGAGAATCCGAACGAAGGTTTGCCAGAATCAGATGCCCTGATCCTAATGACTAATAACGACAGAGCCAAAATGAATGTAACATGTGACCTTTAAATGTGAAGTTATTTTCACAACACAGGTTTGTGATACTTGAAAGAACTTTATTTTCATTTGCAAGGTCAGTATTTTCATCACATGAATTGTTTAAAAAGCAACATATACAGAAGAACAGATGTGTGCTTTCAGTAGAGCCCACCTTGTCACTAAAGACATTCATGCATATCAAGCATCTTTTGAATATTTAAGTGATTTCTCTAGGTTGTAGCTATAGTTATTCCCTATAAAGAAATTCACATGATGCCAAGCATGTCGTCAGTGTTTCTGGTCAGGAAGAAAAGGCCATTGAAGACAAAATGTGTTAATTTTTGCAGTAGCCAGGAGGGGGCATGGCCAGGACCCACAGGTTTTTCTATATCAGCTCAGGTCATTTTCCAGGGACAGGGGAAGGGGTCCCTTGTGGGTCATGTAGCATGGAGGCAGTATTGGGGTATTGTTGATGGTTTCCATGTGATGAGCACTCACCTGTGAATCATTTACCTCTTGTACACTTTGTTATTAATATTGTTGCTTATACTATTCATTTTCTTATTTTGTTGCTGTTTACATCAAATTCTTCTTATCTCAACCCATGATCTGTACCTTTTCTCCATCCCACTGCAGGGGAAGAGATGGGTGGGATGGTGGAGTGAGTGAGCAGCACATAGTTTGGAGTGTTTCATTGGGAACACTAAATTGGGAAATACCATTCCTAAACCACAACACATATCCCTTCAGGAGCTAGACTTTGTCCTACCTCCAGTCTGGTTACTTCACTTTTGTTTCACCTCTTGAGTGGATGAGCCATTGCAATCTCTTTTCTTCTTCCTCTTTGAACTCCTCCCCACCCATACCGGCAATATCCAGACGCAAGTGGGATTTCTCCTTCTAACTCTTGCTAAAGGTCAAAAAAATTTGATTAAATTTGTCAGGAAAGAACAGCCATCCTCTTTTTTCCCCTTAAAGAAAGATAACATTGACCTTCAAATTATAAACCAATCACTGGGAAATGAAATTTATCCCCATGATTTCTCCTAAAAGCATTATACCCCTTCATGGGCTCTTTTTTCATCCACACACATCAGGGCCTTTGGTGAGAGATGCACCAGCTATTGGTGGATAATGGAACTTATTTACAAAGGAAATACCAATGCAATTAGGCATATAAAGATAGTAATTATTTGTTTACATGTGTGAAGATGAGACTTCGGGATTAGGAGAAGAAAGGATGATCAAAGTGGAATTTAGAATACGAAAATAGCAGGTTTATGGAAAATAATATTGGCATTTTGGCCTAAGTTTTAGTCTTCACATTAGAAGCTTACTGCATAAAATGTTCCAGTCCTTGTCTAATCCTAGTTTAGAATTAGAAAAAAAGGAAGCTATGATTCTATGATGGTTTTCTTAGTAAGAGTTGCTTCTGTAACAAAAAGTCTTTCACTCCAAAAATATGAAAGAGGACTTCTTAACCACTTTCTAAATTATATAGACAGACAAAACACCTCAGAATATTTCAGATTTGGGTTGCTAGCTATTTAGTTGGACTTCCACTGTATCCGATATTATAAAGCCTACTGAAACAACACTAAGGTTTATTAAAATAGTTTCATACACAGCATGAGGGCAGCATCATTAAATTTGAAACAGTGCCATACTATGATAGTGTGATAATACAATATGATAGAGATGATGCATTCAGAACTCCTTATTTATTTGTCTCTTTAACCATATATTTATGACTAAAATTAAGTGCACCACTCCCCACCACATCCCTTTATATCACAGTGTTTCTTGAAATTAATTGCTGTGCCATTCTTTTGAGCGCATTTTCAATTTCATCATTTAAAATTTTTCTGTTGATTGATCTTAGGAAACTGTTCTGCTTTGCTTCTACCCTTTCTTTTTTAATAACTACGTTTTTCATCATTACTTACCATAGGTACTCCTCCAGAAATCTTATTGAGATCAGTGAAACTAATCATAGCCAAGATATAAATAAGTATGATGGGATTTGACCTTCAGTCATCTCAAAAGAATATTCTCCTATCTAATTACATAGAGAAAATCCTGCCTTAAATTCCAGAGCAAAAATACCTTAAAATTGCCTCTGACAAACACTATCTAGAGTTTACAACTAAAACTTAAACATTTTTTTGTCCTGGTATGATACAGTTATCCTCTACGTAGATCTGTTATGGGAAAATTTGAGGCAAGTGATGTTTGCTGAAGCACTATATTTTTTTGGCACTTGGTTTCTGAGTTACTAGGAATTGCATGCTATTATTTTGACATCTTTCCAGACGGTAGATGCTGCTGTATTTCTTGGGAGCCTAGGAAGTCACCTAGAAATGAAATCTGCTGCTGGTGGTTCCCTTTATAAAAGTAAATTGCTGAAGTAATTGCTTTAGTACCTCCTGGTCTGGCTTCAGCTCTGAAAATATTATTTGGAAATCTGCTTGCTTGTTCTTTCTATTTCACATGCCAAGTGGGAGGTAAACATAATTGTGGATTGGCTTTCTTTGGCTATTTAGTTATCCGTATTAATTAGTATTGTCGTGATGTTTCCATCTTCTGAGCATTGCAGAAATATAGCACCACATTCTGTGCTCATTTACACTCATGCTAACTTCACTAAAACGTTGATTAAATTGCTTATGGGAGAAAATCAGTTCTGTATTTGGCCTGACATACCATTGATTGGTTCCAGAAGCTTTGAGTATAAAGCATCCTAATCCTCCTTCACACTCAGAGCAAGAAACTCTTAAATCAGAGAGAAAACTTAGAACCATAAAGGATGGAATATGGAAGAAAATACCCAAGGAAAAAGTTTCTCTCAATTATAGGATTTATTTTTTTATAGAATGCAAATTATGTGTATTCTTTTAACATCCTGAGAAAACAGCTCCTGAGAGATAGAGGAAATTGCAAAAATTATTAGTGCTTGTTGATATTTAATCTAAATCCCTAATTTAAACAGAAGTGCTGGGAAAACTCATTCCAGACTTAATACGATATAATCTACTTTACTTCAAACACCTGCTTCTGTCAAAGCTGGTCCATTTAAGGAGTAAAAATACCAGAGTAAAGGGAATGTTTAGAATATATTGGAGATGTTAACATAAGATATTATTATTGGAGCTTATTCCTATTTAATTCAAATAAAGAATCTTGTAATTCTCTAAAACTCAGATGAGATAACTGTAAAAAAAGATGGCAAGATTGCTATTCCTAAATCAGAAAAAGAAGAAAGATGGCAGTTAAATTAATATGGACAAATGACAATGAATGAAAAAAAAAAATGAAACAGAAGGGGGTTTTCCAAAGGAGATGAGAGGGGATATAAAGTGTAAAACAAAAGCTTCACTACAGAATATATGCATAGGAAATGAGAATGGAAGAGAGTAAAAGAAAAAGAATACCCACTCTGGTTGGAAGACATCAGTGACTCCAGAAAAAAAATTCCATTCCAGTGAAATGGCAAGTACAGAGCTGATCCCATAGGATGTTGCTGGTCAGCTGGGTGCTGAAGTATTTTTAGCTCGTAGAAATACTATTAACAATTAAAGCATACCTAAATGAAGCCTATGATAAAATTTTTAAGTGAAGAAGGATGGATTTGAATTTAAATTCTGCTATAAGTTTTTAATTAGGGTTATAAATTACATCACTTCTGAACATACAGATAGTGAATAGTAACAAAAAGAAATAATCAGGGAGAAATTGAAACAAACACTTGTTATCTGTGTTCTTCAGAGCAAGGAGTAAAAAATCCATCCATTTCAGTGAACTTCAGGTCAAACCCTGTGTTGATAGAGAAAGCATGCAAGTTCACAATGTGCTTATATTCATTACATCTTGTGATCATGAAAGAGAAAAGATCTGTAAGAAACCTTTGCATGAAGGCACAAGAACTACAACAACTTGAAACTCAAGGACTTTTTAAAATTGAAGAATTTAGGCAAGTAAGAGAGTGGAAGTGGAGTTGGTTCTTCAGATAAAACATTTACCTCATTGTCTCTGTCCTCAAATAGCAAATACAAAGGATGAAAAACTACCAAGAAGCCATTAGAGTCTCATGGTTTAAAAGGGAAGGATGTAATTGGGTTTTTTCTCAGTGTGTGATTATTTTGCAGGACTCTTTGCCTTGTGGAGGTCAAAAGTTAAAAAAGAAAGGTTAGACTAGTGAAAATCAGAAAGCCCCAAAACTGCTAATTCTCAGACACTTGCAGCAGTTATTGGGAAAGAGCTCTTGTGTGTTTGCTCTGTTTCCCATTTGAATCCTCCTCATCTCTGTGAATGGAACGTTTTCGTGAAGCAGCCCCCTGAACCACTGTCGTTATATATAAGCATAAACTGAAAGTTGGGTCAGTTTGTCTTAAAGCATTAAAGCTGTGGCATTGCAGGAGATGAAAATGACAACTCATTTGTCGCTTCTATGGGACACTGAGAATTTGAGGTGCAGCCAGTGTAGGAGGTGACTGTAGAAAGGGGATGCAAAGGTCTCTCAGTTTCTGGCCTACCACACCCTTTAGTATTAAGGATACTACACCCACATAGCCCACATGAAGGCTAACAACTGCCCAAGGTTTTATTTTTTCAAGTTTTTGAATAACAAACTGTAGGTGCTGTCTTGCTTATCGATTATCAGCTAAAAGGATCATAAAACTTATATTGATGTGATCCAGGTACTTAAAATACAAAAAAATAATGAAGCAGTATGGATTTTAGGAAGTAGTATAATCTATACTGGAGTTGAATAAAGACATATAGAGATAGTTGTTATAAATTAAAGAATGAAAAAGTTTTTGCAAAATCTGCATAACTTGATCAGAACTTAGGTGAGCATAGATGTTTGGCCTTACATTACCTTAAACTGCCTGATTAGCAGTGGTAACTTACAATTCTGGTCTTCATAGCTTTCTCTCATCTGCTCTTCTATTTCTGATCGTTTCTTTTATTGTGTCTCCCTGGCAAGGTAGGTGGCTGCTTGGGCCTCGTTTGTTTCATGCAGGAAATAAAATTGAATCACAAGGGGATAGAGAAATAAGTAGTTCACATTTTCACCCTGCTAAGATAAACATTAACTCTGAGGCCTCGAACGTTTTCAGGAGACATGACCCAGAATTTGTGCTTGAAATAAACTGTTAACTATTAACCAGTACATGGAGGCTAGTTTGGTCACATTGTGAAATCAGTCATTGCTGAGGAATGAGATGATTCATGACTTTGACAAAGCCAGTTTCTGATGGCCGAAAAAAATAGCCTCTTTAAAGAGAGGAGTAAATCAGCATCTACTTTTTATGCATATCAATTGCATTAACATAAAAGATTTACATTAATAAATGCAGAAGCAAAGGTAACTGTTCACCAGTATGTACTCAAGAGCTAAAGGTCCAGCCTCCAGTTTTGACATTGTTTATCTGTATTAACAGAATTGTATTCTAGCCTTCTTTACAGTTTACTTTTTTGCAGAAAACCTTGAATCATTGAGGTGTTGAAGCATGTCCAGAAAAGGGCAACAAAGGTGGTGAAGGGTCTAGAGAGTAAGTCATATGAGGAATGGCTGATGGAGCTGAAGTAGTTTAGCCTGGAGAAAAGGAGGCTCAGGGGAGATCTTATCACAGTCTACAACTATCTGAAAGGAGGTCTTAGCAAGGTGGGGGTCAGTCTCCCAAATAACAAGTGACAGGGATGAAGGAAAATGATCTCAAATTGCACCACAAGAGGTTTAGATTGGATACTAGGAAAAATTTCTTCACCAAAAATGTTGTTGAGCACTGGAACAGGCTGCCCAGGGCAGTGACTAAGTCACAATCCCTGGAAGGATTTAAAAGACACGGTTTAGTGGTCGATTTGGAAGTGCTGAGTTAACAATTGGACTCAATGATCTTAGAGACCTTTTCCAACATAAGCAATTCTATGATTCTGTGTTCTGAACTGAGTTACAGATACATAGTGGGCCTTGTCCTGAAAGCAGCCTATTGCTTTCTCTCAGCCTGTGAGCCACACTTCTTCCTCAGTTCTCAGACTAAATGGTTTGGGCATAGGCTATACAGTCAATGAAGAGAGATGTTTTTTAAGGCCTCCCGTAGGAGACCTTGTCAGGTCTAGGTGCCAAGGATGAATGATTTCTCATTTATTAACAATAAGGTTCATCTGCTGTTGTGTTACCCCTTCAGTTAAATCCAGTTAAAATTCTCTGAAATTCTGCTTTGCCTCTTCTGGACATGGGTAAATGAAAGAACTTGATGCAGGAGAGATATGCTTTGAAAGATAAATATCCTTTTGGAGGACATCCTTAAAGAATCAACAGTGAAAATTGGTGCCCAGTCTCACACTACAATATGTGAAAATTTTGCAGATTTGTGGAAACACAAACTACTCCAATTACAACAGGATGTTCAGGATGTGACTGCATTATGGGCCATGAGAGGCTCTGCTGTCAAGTCTGGATACTTAAAAATTTATGTCCTGGTTTTATGAACAATGCACCGTTACTCTCCTTTTGCTGTTCATCTTTTTCCTATGTAAAACAAAACTTGATGTTTGGACGGGAAGAAGCAAGTGCAATCTTGGACAAGTGCCTTTATCTGGACGAGCAGGAAAATCAAGACTGCACACATATAGAGAGTATTTGCACAGCCAAAAACTGGAGGAATTGCTTCTTAACAAATTCTTGCAAAGAAAAAGAGGTGATTGTCATTTCTGCTGGACATACTTTTCTCCACAATCTCCTCCATTAACATGTGCAGCATATGATACTAATATTTACCTTACAAAGTAAGATAAAACATATTGGATGTCATGCAGATGCTGGGGATATGCGTGGTCGTGGACAAGTCTGGAAAACTGGAGGTACTACAAGATAATTTGTGAGGTGCAAAAGGTGGGGAGTGGGAAGGTCCGAGGAGTGCCAGGATTTCACTCCAGGGCAGCAGGTGGCAGCAGAGGGGGCTCGTACCGGGATCCCTCAGCGACCCCCCCCCCGTGTGCCCTTCCCTGCCGGGGTCTCATCCCCGGACTCTCATCTCTGGTGGAACATCACGGATTTTGGGCTTCTGCTCTTTCCAACCTTCTAAAGCCCAATAACTGGCAGAGGTACGGTTGGAGGCAGCCCAGCTGCCCGCGCTTCTCGCACCTTCTTTCTCACAGTATCATTTCTCGATCCCAAATATGAAACGGCTTCTGGGTAATCCAGGCTACACCTGAAATCTTTTCGAGTGATGCAGCCCATTCATCCCGCTGTCCTGCGAGAGTTTTTGCTGTGCCTGCAAGCCCGTGTGCTTGGGCTCTTGAACTAGCAGGAATGTGAATGAGGAGCAATGAGACAGAGCACGCCTACTGTTGATGGCCAGGTTCATGTCTTTCTTCTGAAAACTAAGTGACTGCTAGCTAAAGAACCCAGCTAAGAGAAATGTGAGTGCCATGGCCCGAGGAGGAAGGAAGACATCACTACAGGCTTAGGGGTGAAAACATACACTTCCCATGGAAATTAAGTGGACATGGAAAGCATATCTAATGGAAAACCTGTTCATGGGGTTTTAAGTTGCCACTCCATTATATTTAGGTAGTCTGTTGCAACACTAAAGGCAGCAGTTGCTTTGGCAGAGCTCCCATTGCTGCGTGGAGGCTGCTAGCCCCTCATGGACCTGCTGAGCCTCTACGTGGCTTTGCAGAAGTGCCAGCCCCACTTCGTGGGGACGGGACAAATTCTGGAAAGTACTGACACATGTTTATTATTATTGCTGCTTCCCAGCAGCTAATGAATGAACTACCTGCAAAGTCAGGGGAAGCCCCTTGGCTCTGAAGGCCCAGGATACTGGCAATCTCTAGGTATTTCCTCACTGTTCTTTGCTCTCTGTTTAACCTGAAAGCTCAAATACATAACAAGCATATGAGTGCATTAAGAAAACTTTTATTCAGTAATGGATTCACAATTTTTCTTTCCGAAGAAGCCTCAGCAGCTGCCTTTTCAATAGTCTTCCTCCTGGAGAGGGAGACCTGGAGCTGCCCAGAGTCTGTGTCCTGGTCTGTCACCACTGCAGCTGCTCAGAGGGTTTCACACCAGGGGAAGAGTGTGACTGGCTGGTGGGGGTCCTGGTGCAGTTCAGTGCTGATCTCGCTAATGATGAGATGGGTGGGTGAGAAAGGAACTGCATACATCCCTGGCATGCCAGCAGAGGACTACAGAATTCTTCTCCCTCTAATTCAGACAACAGAAGCATCACAAAATTGCAGTGATACTGTGGGAAGTAAGGACCACCATTTATCCTGTTTGGATACAGCTCTGCTATCACCACTCTGAATATGTGTGATCCTATATCCACAAATTAAACTGAAAGCTTCTCATAGCAAGACATACTTGAGAAAGATGAATGATTCAAACAGCAGAGATTACCTAGGCTGTCCACCTGTTGAGAAGTGCTGTGAAGGTACCATGGTGGAGATGGAGACTCTCTTCCCCTGGACAGCATGAGTCCAGAAATAATTTGTATTGCTGTCACACTGCACTGAGATGTTGACATGCTTTGGATATTGCTGTTCATGTTCTCTGTCACCACTATAGTAATCAAGAATATCCCTGAGCCTAGAAAAGAAGAGTTTCTGGGGCCACTGAAATGAAAGAGACAAAAGATAGTATAATATTTTTAGGCCATTAACTGATACATAATTTGCTAGAATAATTTGGTAGCATTAGTCAGAAAAGTACCATTAAGTCAGCAATACAAACGAACTGCCTATTGGAAATTACTTCCCATGTTTTCGGAACTGGAAGAAGCTTTGGCAGAGGGCAACAGTCAGCTGATGGCAAAGGATTAGTCACAAACGCAACAGCCATGCAGTGTGCAAGCATCCAGAGCCCATGGCCATAGCCCTGTGGTTGTCATGACAGCCTGGAGGCTGCTGCATCCTCACCCCCAAATGTGAGACCTCTCTTCACACTAGCTAGAAATGGATGCCATGGGAAGTGTGCTGAGTGCAAGATCTTTTGGGTTTCAAGTTGGAGGTAAACAGCCAGCTCCATTTTTAAAGCACTGTGTGAGAAGGTTTTCCTTCTTCAGCGACTTTTTTCTGTTCTGCTTTTACAGTAAATTCTCTGTCATGAAGTACCTCTCCCAAGGTTGTTTTATATAATGAAGCAATAGAAATTATATTCAGCAAACATTCATATGTGCAATCAAATGCTGTTTAGATCACAATCACTTTCCAGAAAAACATATTTGCAATCTATTTCTGATCAGCATAGAGACTGACGGTGTTCCTTAAAGTCATGAAAACAAATAACTTCCTTTAAGGTGCAGTTTATTCCCTGTTTCCATCCTCACAGTCGTGCTAGCACAGCACATCCCTCTGCTCCTTCTCATGCATGCCTGTACCTTGATGAAGCCTGTACAGCTTAATGCAGAGCCTGTAGCTCTGCACACTTAATGCCAACAAAAAGCCCCTTTGTGTGGAAAAAGTTCTCTACTGGTCATCTCCAAGATGTGCTGGAGCCCTTTGCTGGAGCCCTTTGCTGGTGCCTGACCTGTGCACAGTGGCCAGAGCAGAAAAGAAGAATACCTTGAAGGCTGTAGAGCAGAGTCCTGGTGGATAGGTACTGCCTTGGCCACAAGAATCATAGGGGCTTTTGCCTTGTGGGAGTAGAAACAGCTGATGGTGTTTCTATGGCTTTGAGAAGAAGAATTCACCCCTCCTTGCTGTGCAGAGCCTACAGGAACGAGAGGGTGTCCTGGATTAGGCTGTTGGGAGTGAAGGTTGTCAAGTCAGCTTCCAAGTACTTTATCAGCCATCAAACAACATTTTTCATCTCTATGTTCCCTGCTTCCCAAATCATGATTTATGTTTTTATACAAAGTCAGTATATCTATAGTAACAAAATGTCATTAATTATTTCCTCACATATCTCAGAAATTCCCTTCTGACTGGAATAAGCACTTTGGTAGCATGAAAAAGTACAGCCATTAGTATGGCAAGGAAGTATATAAACAACTCTGGGCTAGCTGTGGTCTAAATATCCTAGTGTCTTAATCCAAATTTTGGTACATGCCTTGCATAGCAAAGGTTGCAGTAATGAAAGAGCAGCTGGGGGTCAAAAACAAGCTGAGGATTTCCTTTGATGCAAACTGCAGTGCTGAGAGTTTCAGATGATTTGGGGTTTTCTCTCCCATTTTTAATTAGGTGTTAATATGTGGATTCTTGATGGTATTTCAGTCGTTGCTCATGGTGAGTAAAATGCTCTCCGTGGCTGCTGCAGAGCTTTGTGGAGCAGCTTCTGCCAAACCTGTGCACATGGGCAGCACTGACACAGCCAGCATTACCCTGACACCTGCAACACTTTTGCAAGAGGCAAGCCATCTTGTTTTCAGTTCATCAGCAATGCCCTTGTGTCAGTGGGATGGTTAAAAATAAAAACTGCTTTTTCTTCTGCTGCCTTGAAATACAGATGCCATTCAAAATCAAAAAACAACAGAGAAAGAAGATTCTTAGCCAGGCATAGTGTAGTGTTGGTAATCCATTAAGAATAAACCAGCAAAGTGACTTGCTGAAAAGTTGCTGTACTTCCAAGGAGCCAGTGTCTGACCACATCCACAGTATTGTAAATGTTGATACAACCCAAATAGTTTCAATGCAACAAATCTTGTACATCAACAGAAATTATTAGTCAAGTATTCTGAAAGTAAAATCATTTTATATGGAGCATTTTGAAGCTGGCAGAGTTATATCTATAGGAGAACAAAAGCAACACTGAAATCTGAGTGAAATTAAATTTTACATAAGCTTCTTTTTTAAAAAGTAAAAAAAAGTATGCTCAGCCAAACCATACATGTCAGTTTCTGAAGGCAAAATGAAGTAATGATAACGTAATGAACATATTTATTTTTCATTTCCAGTCTTTGGAGCAGCTTGTTAAATCCCCCAAACGACATATATAACTAACTTTTGATAGTTGAGGTTATGGACTCACTCATGCAACCAAGCCAGAGTTCCAGAATGTCTCTATTAATTTTTGCAGGACTCCTCTGGAGTCTTTCCTACTCCACTGAACACTCCTCATTTTGATTCATTCAGTTGGCATTTTAACCTGAAGGTATTAAAAAGAAACAACGGATGTTGCAAGGTCTTCATTAGCTCATTGGGAAAATGGCATTCTGGCCAAAATTTTAGAAGTGATTTTATTCATATTTCTTCACTATTCCGTCTGAGTTTATGCCGGCACTAAAGAGAATAATGAAGCTCCAATCTTCAACAGTTTATTTGACAATATAAGAGGCACTGGATGCAGGCAAATTACCATCATATTTCATAAATTTTACTTGTATGCACTTCACAAGTTTTAATGGATGTGTTAATGATGATGACTGTGTTTCTGGAGCAGACTACTTGGTTAGCTACAGAAAGAATTCTTGTTCACGAAACTACTGTACTTGCAAGGGCTGAAGGACAGGCATGTGCAAAAAAAAGCAGTAAGATCAAGATCTCATCTTCAGCAGGACTCAAATGGGATTAAGAAAGTATCAGATTGACTTAGACTCATTGCTCCCATTGTAAGCAAGGAAATGCCTCTACCAGAAGCTGGCCATCACTGAGACCTTCTTCACTCAATACCAGTAGCCAGCTGGGAGACAAAGGCTAGGTAAATTTAGCTGGCTCCATAGGCTGTGGTGACATTATCAGTGTAACGACAGATCTTGTGGCTCCTGTTGTGTGACACCTTCATGGTGCCACAAAGCATAGAAAGTAAAGAAAAACAACCTTGAGTTATGTCCACACTGCAGGAGTTCACCTCACCCCTTCAAAAATGTGACAGATACCGTGTTGCCCTTGTTTCTCTGCTCAAACGTGCTTCTTCACCAACTATTTTAGGAGCATGTTATGGAAAATTCAAAGCATTTCTTCCATACTGCCATGGCTTTCCAAGGAATGAAGAACAGGTCTTTTCCTGAGCTCACTCAGTAGCATCCGGATGCTTCCTAGAAAGTGTAAAAAGAAGTGTCTGTGTCCCCAGCCAACCTCAGAGGACCACCTGGTCAGTGGAACTGTTCAGGCAATAGGGTTTCTATTTAGTATGCCACTGGCCAAATGTTCAAGATGACATACTCATGGTGGCATGCTCATGGCTTTTTTCCAGGCTCTAATATGTCAAGAGGTATAAAGCACGAGCAACTGTGACCAGCTGCACTCCCATCCTCCTCCAAGGACACCAGAAAATGCAGAACATGAAACCTAGCAAAGGGATGTATTTCAGGGATTTGGATGAAGATAATTAATCCTTCTTCATTCTATGAGATACTTGAATAAATAATACTGTTGGAAGGTTTTACAGCATAGTTGGGTGAAATGAAGTTTAACAAAAGTAAGTGCTGACCTCTTACTCTAAATATTTTTTTAGATCATTTTGATTATTAATAATACACACATTTTATAACAATTGTCCAAGTCTGTTTTTAATTCTGATGATAGTACACAAGAAAATTTTATGTGTAATGGTCACTTTAATAGTTCAGATTTAACCTCATTTCAGACTGATATTAATATCTTTTGCTTCCTTTCTCTTACAGATTTTGGTTAATGGTAGAACAGCTCCAGCTTTTACCACTTGGTGTGTGAAAGTTTAGCCAGTAGATTATTTGCCCAGTTTTCTTTCTCTCTTCCTTTATTAATTTGTTAAAAAAAAATACAACACAACATTAGTCAGAATATCTTCATTGAAGCTGGTAACTTGCTCTTAAACTGTAAGCAACTCAGTATTTTGTCATTCTCAATGTGTTTGTTATTTCTATTCTGATTGCTACTTGGTTGATATTTCTTTGGAATTTCTCTAGCATGAGTTCAGTGTTAGCAATATTTCTGTTCCTCAGAATAATGGAAAAATAAAATATCCATAACTTAACTGGCATTCCTAAGGCTAGAGTTAGAGTCAGGGTTAGGGTTTCATCTCCATGTGGCCTAATAAATGTGAGATGAACACTTGTAGATATTTATTAACAAGTCAGCTGTTCCACTCTTTATCACTCCTGGAGGAGAGCCATCCAGTCCTGAGATGTCGTGATAGTCACTGCAAATGTCTGTCAACTCAGGTCCTTCTGTCCCTTATTCTTACACCTTCTTGGTTGTGTTCTTCCTTTGCTGGATTCCATAAACATTGGAATATTACCACCTGTACTAGTTTGAAATCAAACCAGTGGGAGATCGCAAGTCAGAATTATAATTTAATAGAGGAAAAAAAAATTAAAAGAAATAAATAAATGCAGAAGTACAAGAACACTGACAAAGTCAGATGCACCCTGACACTCTATGGTAATAGCAGTCCAAGCAAAGCAGTTCCGTTGAAGCAGTGATCCTATGAAAAGGAAAGGGGTGAGAAAGTCCAATGGTAGCTCTTGTCCTCTGGGAGTCCAGTAGGTAAGCGCTCCTGTGGTGTTCAGAGTCTCAGCTTATATCCAGGATGGAATTGTTGTCTCCTCCCTCTGGGCAAAACATCTCACAATGGGATGGTGAGTCGTGTGATAAGGCCTGATGGGCCCATTAACAGCAGATAGTCCAGGAAGGAGCTACCTCTGAGTCATGGGGTGAGGCATTGATGGCCCATTAACAGATGATAACAGAGATGGTAATAGAATATACTTCAACCTAGGACACCACCAATACACAGTAATCCACATCAGCCAGAGCTAGGACCCTATGTTCTCATTAAGTATAATGGAAGGAGACAGAGGAATTGTCCCTCTTACTTCCCTGACCTTCCACAGGCATTCATTTTAGTATGACATGTATCAACTCTGATCGTACATTTCCCTGTTCATTGCTTATAAAAAGAGCCTACAATGTCAATGTAAGGCTAAATACTTTCCCTTCAAACACCTGAAGTAAAGCAAATAAGCTTTGCCTTTCAACCTTCACAGGGAATGCACATGGCAAGAGATTTTTGGACATGTACACACTCTAGTCTTGTCACAACCAGTGATGTAAGCTCAAATCTGATTCTGTCTACAATAAAAAATGGAAACTGATGTGCCCATATTTCCTTATAAGGCATTTGTGTAGAAGGGACCTGACTAAGTCACTACAGTCACCAAAATAATTTCTAGTCCATCCACATACACTCAGAAAAGTACCAGTGTAAACCAGCACATACTTTACATGTTCCAGTTCAGAGCTTATTTCAGCTAAAAAGCAGATGAAGTGGGTTTGCTATCCTGATCTATGGACTGCAGTAGACTAGCCAAAAAAAGAAATTCTTCCTGACAAAGGTAAGGAGCATGCAGCTGTGGAAATGCTTACAGCCTAAATCCTCTCATATCTTACAAAGTAGGCAAAATGTATTATTCCTACAGCAGTAATACCTACAGGTTCTGGGCAAGACCCAAAGCCCTGGCTGGACATCAGATAGCACCTATTACCTATCCCACTAAGCACCCCTCACCTTCACTCAAGGGAGCTAACTTCAATCCAGAACATGTGCAGATGCACTCATGGAGCATGACCTGTAGCTAGTAACAGTGATCAAGAGACCCGAGTGGCACATCAGCAAATACAGCTACAGGAATTTTGGATGAGGGCATGCTGCTGCTGATATATATACTCAGCTACCTGGAATGCATGTCCCAGGAGAACTTATGCTCCCAACTTTGGGTCTGCAATTTCTTAGCCCTGTGCTTTAGTCTGAGTACATCAACAACTCCCAATCCCCACTCTGGAAATCAGCTCTCACACTTGAGATTATACAGGTGTGTATGCCTGTGAAGCTCAGGTAAAGTGTAAAGAGGCTATGAAATGCATACCCTCTTACTTTTATGTTGATGCTAAACAAAGTTCCCATCTCCTCACTTTTTCCTTTAACATAAAGGATGATTTTAGCAAACTGTATGAACACATTCACACTGGCAGGAATGTCATGCATGTGTTGTGTGTTGGAAAGAAAGCATTTTCAGAATTAGAAAGCCATCGTATGGATATGTAGATGTCCATTATTTGCAATTCATGTTGTCATATTCCGCTGAAAGCTCCCAGGTTACAGCTCCAGAAAGATTTCTCCTTGCTAGATGGTCACCCAGCTACATCCAGGGACCCAGAAGCTCTTTAAATTTCTTTATTGCAAGTGGATAGCAACACTGCTGTTTTAATTAATCTCTCCAGCATCCTTTCTACTCACAAGCTTTACCTGTTTCATCATTAAAAAAGTGAGACCTCACAGTTCAGGTGCTGTGGAACCTGAGACTCTTCATCCCTAAATGGATTCTTTAGCAGCCCGTTATAGCTCCAAGCTTGTGTTTCATATTCTTATTTCTGCCACCTGTGGCAAGGGAGACAAGGAGTTGCACAGATTTGCAGTTACTCCAAAAATCATTTATTTTTGTTTTAAATTAAGGAAATGTTGGGAAAACTGCAAAAGAGCAGCAACTCAACCTTTTGTTTTCAGATGGTGTGGCACACATTCAAGGATGGATAAAGGAGGGATGAGGAGATGCTCTATGATGAATAAAGGCATCAAATCAGTTCCCAAACACAAAAACTGGACCATTTTCAAAAGAGTCAGGTGCACAGTGAGTGGAAGCTGTTCCAAGTCTCATGCTCATACAGCAGCCAACAGATGTTGTACATCCATGTCTGAGCAGCCAGCTGTCTTCTCATCAGTATTAAGTGTTCAGCTGACATTAAAGGGACAGACGGAATTAAATCTGAGAGCTCAGAAACACAAACATCTTTTTATAAAGTTTGCTGTATCTACAAATTATTGTGTGTGCATCTTTTTTTTCTCAAACAAAGGTATTAATGAACATTTTGAAAATGAGAAGAATCATGAGAACAGCCACAGACACATACACAGTTCAATAATAATAATAATAATAATAATAATATATAAATACACTCAAGCAAGAAATGTAGGAAACATATTGAAAACAACATCACACAATTTCAAGAGATTAGTATAAATATACAGGAAAGAGACAGAAGTGCCTGTTAAAGACCTTTGGATACAGTTCTATTAACCTTTTCCCTATCCTGGGTTTTGTGATCTGCTTGGTGTAGAAGTTACAAATTTATAGACCATGTGTAACAGCTCAGAAAAATCACAACCCTCTTACATAATAAATATATGGAGAATTATTTGGTATAATATGTCATAAAGAACATCAGAGTTCAGATACCCACTCTGATTCCATGCTAACTGCATACCTGGGGGAAGCCAGATGTTTGTGCTCCTTCTCCTTCCCTGAGGCTCTCTTCCACCTGAGGAA
This sequence comes from Serilophus lunatus, assembly GCA_013399895.1. Lineage (NCBI taxonomy): Eukaryota > Metazoa > Chordata > Aves > Passeriformes > Eurylaimidae > Serilophus > Serilophus lunatus. The sequence continues at coordinate 198,489 of VXBA01003363.1, forward strand.
GACCTAGATACATGAGAAAGGAGTAGGTAACGATGTACTTCAATAGGTCCCTGATGCGGGCAATCAGTAGCCATTAATACAGGATTTTCCTTCTGGTGCACTTGAATGATGTTTGTGATACCAAGGTCAAGAAAAAATTGAAGCTCTACCTTAAAGGATCTACAATATCTTTGCAAAAGTAAGTACATACTTATTTTTAAGGAATGAAATGAATCACCCTCTCAGGTTATTAATCCAGAACTGAATCAGCAGATTGAATTTCAGATTACTAGGCTAACTTTTAAATGAGAAGCTACGTGAAAAGAATGTCACTGTTCAAATTTTTGGTTGAAAATTTGGAAAAGCTGAGAGGAAGTGAGCAGCTCTGAAGGCTCCAGGGATAACAGATTGTAATGCAAAAGGTTTTGAGTGGTTGGAGGTACAACTCAGCAAATTTGAGACACTTTTGTATCCTGCAAATAATCTAACGTGGACTGTTCAAGAATCAGGTTTACTTGGGTACGACTCCCTTAGTCAGACATCACAGTTTTTCTCTCACTAGGTAAGTAAGGCTAAGAAATTTTTAACTGTAATATAAGTAAGTTTCTGGTGTTAAGTCCCACATCCTATACATGTTCTTTATTCTCCCATCTATCCTGGTAAAAAAAACCCATGGCATCTGAGCTCATGCTCTACTGTTGGTCATCAAGTGTATTTAGAGAAAACAATGTGCAGACCATTACTTTTCAGTGCAGTTTCCAAAATATTTGACAGTACAAATGCCTAACCTTACTTGCAAGATTTCCTCTTTGTATTTACTTTACCTTACACTCCTTGAAATCACCTGTGAGCTTAGAGAGGCGCTCATAGTATGAGCAGAAAACTAGAAATGTATAGTGCTCCTTTCTTCTATAGCCAGCAGCATAGGGGCTCGCTTTACTAAAGGTTGCATCTTTACACCTTACAGAACAGCTTTTGCCCTCTATTTTTTTTTCTTTAGCTCCTCTCCATCAGTTTGTATTTGAACTCCACATAGTTACTCTCTGCTCTATGTCTCATTCATCAAATATATCCTTGTCTTCATTTTCAAGAACTCCCCTTCTGTGTTTGCACTTTGTCACAATCCCTCATTCTCTATAAAGATGCCAATTCCAGCCAACGTGTTGCATTTCTCAACGCATCCCTTTGGCATTTTGTCCTTGCAGCCATCACATATGAGAAGAATGCCATGAGCATTTGTGAAATGAATGCATCATGCTTTTCAAAGCTTTCCAGCAAAAATCTTGAAACTCTTATACTGCAGGTATGCTGGAAGTACTGTCTTCCCCATGTTGGCCAATAATGACTTCTTGATTCTCTGTATTCCTGTCTGCTTCTTTGTATCCACTCAAATTTTGTCTCAGGTTGTAAACCTGATTAAAAATCAGAAGCATTGTTCTGTCAATAGCGATTACAAAGAGCATAGGAGAGAGGAAATATTTTGTTGAGTGGCACAGTGATACACATGGGTTACAAGAGATAAATAACTTCTTTTTTGAGAAAAAGTAAGAAAAGGAAGCAGTACGGAAAGGAGCACTGCAGCTCACTGCAGGCTGCTTTGTGTTTGCAGGAAAAATGTGCTGTTATCAGTCAGTTTGCTCATGTGAGGAATATAAGAGGCTCTGAAGTCCAGTCCTAGAAAATTCTGCAGGGACCTAATAATAACTAATGTAAAGGAATAATAACTAATGTAAAGGTATACTGTTAAGTATTCAAGATGATCCTGCAGTCTCTAAAATCCAGAACTGATAGCTACTGTTTTATGGAGAAACATTTCTGTGGCACTCTGCCAAGGGACAATGAGAGTCTTTCAGAGGCAGATTTTTGCTCACAGCAGATGGAAGTAAAAGCCTTTAACTGCAAACAGAAGCTTATCAAAAGCAAGAAAGGGCAAGACCATGTAAAAACACTGGCACAGACAAAGCTGATGATACTTTTAAGACAGATGTTTATCACAAATATCTTGTGAAGGGAATGTGCAATGAGCAGCGAGAGACCAAGAACCTTCTCATGAAGTGCAAGTAAATTACCTCTGCATATAGCCTTCTATATCAGCTGATGGTGTCTATTCTTTATATCTGCTGTTAAGTATTCATGCGTTCACACACCCTATGTTCAACTGTTGAACATACTGTATTTCCAGAGATGTTCTGTACTCATGTTCTACTGTGAAAATCCATTAGTAGTACAATTCTTGTAATCCTTGTGCAATACGCTAATGTTACATCCTTCATGTGTCTACCACGTGAAATAAGCAAGTGCATGAGCAGCTTTTGGGACATTCAAGGAGGCTTGCACTAAAGGATGCATTATAGTTGTTCCAACTATCTGGCATGTTTCTGTCTGGGCAAACAGGTTCATAGTTTTCCCCTGTCAACACAGTTACCAGAGAGATGTGTGTAATTCTTCTGGCTTCAGGAAACCCCAGGCATCCGGGTATGTGCCAAATAGTCTTGCCAAAGTTTAAGAAGTACCTTAGCAGTAACACAAGTGGGCCTTTGACTGACTGGCCTGGTAGGTGTCTAATTTAGGATGAGCTCAGTAGCTCTCCAGGCCCCAGTAACTCTAAGGACTTGATCTCCATTGCTTGAAATTGAACTTTAGGTATGTGACTCACAGGCAGTCACCTACATTTAATGTCTAAATTTAGATGTCTATGATCTGGAGCTGAATTGCGCTCCATGTTTCCCATTACAGCTCATGACCTGGCAAAAATACTCAGCCAGAAGCATCTTCTGAAACTCTTTGACCTCCTTTGTTTCCATTTTTCACCCACTATTCAGAAACAGCCCTCACACACCTCCACAATTAGGTCATCTTTGTTGTCTCTCACTTTGACCTCCAATTCTGAGCCTTTTACTCACATTGAATAGTCTAAGTGTCTTTTTTTTTTTTTTTTTGTAACATACATGAGATTTTGAAAGCACAGAAAAAGCAAAAATTGCATCTTACAGAATCATAGAACATGCTGAGTTTGAAGGGACCCACAGGGATCATCAAGTCCAACTCTTAGCCTTGCACAGGGCCACCCCCAAGAGTCACACCATGTGCCTGAGAGTATAATCCAAATACTTCTTGAACTCTGGCAGGCTTAGTTCTGTGATCCCTTCCTTGAGGAGCCTGTTCCAGCACCCAAACGCCCTCTGGGTGAAGAACCTTTTTTTAATATCCAACTTAAGCCTCTCCTGACACAGCTTCGGGCCACTCCCTCATGTCCTGTCACTGGTCATCACAGAGAAGAGATCAGTGCCTGCCCCTCCTCTTTCCTTCACAAGGAAGCTGTAACTGCAATGAGGTCTCCCCTCAGTCTCCTCCAGAGCGAACGGACCAAGCTGCTTCTCATACGACTGGCCCTCCAGATCCTGCACACACTAAGGTTAATGTATCAATAGGTATCACTTGCATCTTTGAGGTCTCAGAATCATGGAAGAGTAGCTAAGATTAATCTTAAAACTGGTAAGTAAGGCTGGGAAGCTTTGTGAAGAAATTTGTTAATGGATTCTGGCTCGAGAGGAAAAAAAAACATGGAAAAAGGGCACAGATACATGGCACCTCTTAGCAAGGAAACACATATAGAAAAGCACAATTGACAGAAGAACTAATAATCCCAAGAGCCAGTTAAACCTGACAAACAACATTTTTTCCATTAAATATTTACTGTCATGATACTACTCAGTAATATTTTTGTCTTGAAATACTGCAATGGTTTTGAAAGATGACTGAGTAACTTGTGTAATCACAATGAATTGCAACAGGTCAGAAATTTTAATAAACTCAGACTAAGAGGGAGGAAAGTACATCCCAGTCTACAACAGGAAAGACCTGAGGTCTCAGCCTTGACTTATAGGTATCAGAAAGACAGTTAAGCCCAAACCTGTAGCATTTCTTTTTGTTTGGTGAAGTTGATAAAATTGTTTTTGAAAGTGATAAATCTGGGGTGGATTAAGACTGTGCATACACAGCTGAAAATTAATCACATTTTAGCTCAAAAGGCATTCAGTTTTTACCCAGCTAACTCCTATCTGCTCTGAAGCATTATAAAAGAGGTCTTCCAGAAAAAAATCCAAGAGTGATTAACTTTTATTTTCAAATGTTTTCCCTCCCTATTACACAGTTTCTTTGTACAGAGGCAGTTCTGGATGCCTGAGCAGAAGGGGCAGTCTGTTAAATCCTTTCTAGGCTGCTACAGACTTAAAATGTGCCATTATATTTGCTAGAATAGAGGCAGGACAAGTTACTAGAGGCCTCAGGGAGGTGACTTTTTGTCTGTGCAAGGGAGATTGTTCTGCTTCTTCTGACAGATGAACTGATAAGTGACTGGATGGGGACTGCAAGTGAGAGCAATGGAAGGTGGATGCTTGCCATGACAATATATCTCAGACACCAGATGGAGTTTTTACCAAGCAAAATGTGTATTTTATTACTCCCTAGAAATTGACCAAATAACTTCAGCAATAATCAGGTTTCCATATAATGGGAGAAAGCCTTCACAGCTACTCAGAAGGCAGTGCCTTAAAAGACTTTTTTAAAGCAGGTAACTCACCAGACAACTGGGCTGAAGGCAGCTTACAGACTACTGTTTTGGTCCTCTGTAGTCACCTGCAGACACTGCTCATCTGTGACACATGCAGGATATTGTATGGAAATGCGCAGCAATCTGGTCAAAGTACGAGAGGCTCAGTGCCCAGCTGTGGTGCTTGCTGTACTGCAAAGTGTTGCCTCACATTCAAATTGGTGCTGGGATCCACTTTGCAAAAGAATACACAGAGCAGGGACCGAAGTAAGCTCTGCAGTGGGACAAGGAGGCATTCAAGAGAAAAGAGGGAGACAGTGCAGATGGACTGTTAGGGGTGCTAGTCTGAGAGAGTGAGATATATAACTAAAGAATGGGGAAGGTTAGAGGAATGTCCTGGATTTCTTATTTGTAGAGCGGGGGTACCTGAAGATGGCTTTTAGTTCTCTTCTCCCTGCAGGGTGTTGAAGAAGTGGGTTAGCACAGTAGGAGATCAGCCATCACTGCAAGCTGAAGATGATGCATGATGGTATTGCACCCTCACTGAAGTTCTGCATCCCTTGCTGAGGTATGGCCCCCAAAGACACTCCAGTTATTTTTCTGCCACAGCACAGTACCAGTAGTCTTTGCTAAGGTGTCTAGGTTTCACTCCACATACCTTCACAGAATCACATAATATTCTGAGTTGTAAGGGACCCACAAGGATCATCAAGTCCAACTCGTAAGTGAACGGTCCCTACGGAAATCAATCCCACACCCTTGGTATTATTAGCACTGTGCTCTAACCAGCTGAGCTAATCTGGGTCACTCCTTCCTCCATCAGGATCTTGCTTGGGGTGATTTTGGGAAAGTGCAGGCTATGTTTGACTGACTGCCAGTGGCAGGAGCCACTTCCTGCACAGGAAGAGTGGGAGTTGAAGGTCACATAAGGCACGGGAGGCTGCAGTGAGGGAAGGGGCAGAGAATGGAAAGGCACAGAGGGAGAGGAACAGCTCTGCAGCTGGGAAGCACCAGCGGAATGTCCTCAGGGCAGTGAGACTTTCCTCTCCTCTTTAGTTACTGAGAGTTTAACCTTAATCTGTGAGTGAGATTCAGTTTTGATGGAAGACATGTGAAGATGGTGTGAGAATGCAGGAGGGTACACAGTGGTGACACTGGCATGGGCTGCCTGAACTCTTAATGTGAACTTAGAAGTGACAGCAGGATCTCAGGGGCAGAAGGGCTACCTGCCTCCCTTTGTCCCTGACCATGCATCCTCATTCTTGACATGTGACATTTGGCAGCCCTAATCTTGGTGAACCCTGTGTCAAGGCTCTCCTTTCCACACCCTCACACAAAATTCCCACCCCTCTTGATCTTTACTTCTCCTTCCTTAAGTACATGAAAATGTGCTAGTAGGAGAATAGGATTCATTGACACAGCATGCCTTTCTGGAAAGTTGTTAACAGTAAAGAAGAACAGAAAATGGAAATAGGAGTTTGAAAAGTTTACTTCACATAAAAGGACAAGCTTCTTTAGGGAAAACCATCCAAATGAAGTAATTTTAAATTCCCATACATTTTTGGGGATTGTCTGTCAAAAATAGATCCCACTCTAATTTATCATGATAGAACTAAAGCAACACAATTTCCCTGCTATCTCAGCTTCCAACATGTCATGTCTATATCAGTATTTTATAAAGGTGCTTTATACTGGGATAGTAGTTCCCTTACCACAAGGGAAATCATCACTGGGATGTGTCATCTTTATAACGACACAGTTATATCCTCTCTCACATCCTATTTTAGGTTTTATTTGTAAATTACCTTCTCCTTCCCCAATCAGATCAATTATAACAGTAGAACTTGAAGAGCTGGCCTTGGCATGAAGAAAATGAATTGTTACTGCCCATACACTTATACAGCTGTGGCAATCACAGGAAGAAAAAATATACATGCATATGTGCTGACTTTCAAGTAGAAGATGCTGGAATCAAACACAAGGGTAAATTTTAACACCTGTAAACTGAAATGGTATATAAAGGACTAAGGTATATTTTCCATATATGACAGCTCAGGCATACGTAATAGGAACAGCTCTACATGCTCTTTATCCTTCCAATTGGAATCAAAACATGAGTGTACAAAATGTGGTGTTCAGCAACAGGGTAATCTTTTTCTGTGGGTTAAAATTCATGTAAAAAGTAAATGTGATTGGCTATTTAACCTATCTTTTAGGCTGCCACTCAGATAATCAAAGGGTAAAAAGCATTATTTGTGCTGACTGAATGCAGTGCAAATATTACTGACTTGGTATCAGCTTTAAAATTGTATCAGATATCAGGACCTATAGAAGAGTAACTTTTCAATAAACAAATCAATAACTGATAGTGAAGTTGTCAGGCATCCAAGTTCCTGCTCCGGAACATGGGTTACTGTTCAACCTGGGTTAGTCAAAGTTCAGGTTTTCTATCTTGTAGTTGCTGTTTTAAGCAATGCTTCTGAAGCTGAAGGACACAAATGTCTCCTGTTTTGGTTTGGTCCCTGGTAAAACCAGCAGGTCTGTTTGATCACAGCTTATATATAACACAGGACAGTAAAGGAAAATGTCTGTTTTCACCTCTTCAAAATATTGATTGAAACACTGATATTTTACTGCTGTAGTTAGGCTAGCAGCTTTTACGAGTTAATAACACTCTTGCTTGAAATAACCAGGAATCAAGAGCAGAAATTACAGCTGTTTTGAGCTTTAAAAATGATTCAGATTTCTTATGCCTATAATCTGGGTAAGTTTTTCCTGGGCAATGCTGCATTTTCACGCATTGCGTAGATTAAGCAGCTGTCATAGGACCAGAAGTGAACATCTGATGGTATTTCCACTGGCTCTGGCGTGTTTTAGAGTAAAAGAAAATATTACAAGAATACTGCTATAAAATCACTGAATCGATTAGGTTGGAAAAAAGCTTGGAGATCATCAAGTCCAACCTATGACCGGACAACATCCTCTCAACTAGACCATGGCACTAAGTGCCATGTCCAGTTTTTCCTTGAACACATCCAGGGATGCTGAATCCACCACCTCCCTGGGCTGCCCCTTCCAATACCTAATCACTTTTTCTGTGAAGAATATCTTCCAAATGACCAACCTAAACCTCCCATGGTACAGCTTAAGACTATATCCTCTTATCATGTCACTAGTCTCTTGGGAGAAGAGGCTGACCCCCATCTGGCTACAACCTCTTATCGTGTAGTTGTAGAGTGTTAAGGTCCCCCCCGAGCCTCATTTTCTCCATGGTAAACAACCCCAGCTCCCTCAGCCGCTCCTCACAGGAGTTGTGGTCCAGACTCTTCACCAGTTTCATTACACACAGAATTACAAACAGAATTAATAAGGTTGGAAAAGACCATGGAGATCATCAAGTCCAACCTTTACCTAGATTAACAACCTATCCAACATCAGTCTAACATCTATACCATCTATACCATCTAAACCATCTAAACCATACCACTAAGGTCATCATCTAACCTATCCTTAAACACATCCAGGGACGGTGACTCCACCACCTCCCTGGGAAGCCCATTCCAGTGGGAAATCACCCTCACTGAAAGAGTTCCTCTTGATATCCAACTTAAACCTCCCC
>VXBA01003364.1:0-49080 GCA_013399895.1 Serilophus lunatus
CCCCCCTCCCCTATCAAACCCCTTCAAGTTCTCTTTGCTTTTCTTCTCTGGTTAGCTTCTAAGATACGGATCACCTCATTAGGAATATTGATCCCTGTGTTTGCTCCCCAAACTAACCTATTTCCAGTCAGGTTGTTGGGTCTATGTATTTCCTTTGTTCTATGACTAGAACATTCATCATGATTAGCATGAGTAGTCTGGAGGGTCAGAAGCCTTTTGAATTATATTTGTACCATAGTCAATGGCACAGCCAAACAGCTACCAACCAAGTTGTTGAAGGTTTACCTTAACTTTTCCCAGTCAATCTTTTGGAAAATACATAAACAATAAGTAGAATGGGAGAAAGAATAAAGTGAAAATTTGTGGTTGTGACCTTTTTATGTATTTACATTAACATGAAGGTCAATACCACAACTCAAAATACTGCAGTGTAGGTCACAGAAACAATTTAATTAGAAGCTCTTATTTTGAAAGGAAACTGACTTTGCTGTTCTGTTATTGTTTCATTCATCTGCATTTCTATTTTGTCTATTTTTGTAAGTTCAATGTTCATAATAGTTGAGCAATGTTAAGGTTTTACATTGGAATTTGAACATGTATTCATACCAGGTGAACACTTTTATTTATGTGCTACTACAAAACATTTTATTAGCTGGTAATAAGAATATTTTTCAGGCAAATCTTTTACTATCTTTGTATAGCAAGAAAATATAAAATAATACCAAATTGCTTCTAGTTTACATTGAAAGAAGAATTAAAGGAATTTATGTACAATCTAATCAGATATAAAGGTAACAGAATCACAAAATACGTCAAGTTGGAAGGGACCCACCAGGATCATCAAAATCCAATCCCTACACAGGATTATTTCCAAGAGTTACCCCTTGTGCCTGAGAGTATCATCCAAAGTCTTCTTGAACTGTGTAAGGATTGGTGCTGTGACCTCTTCCCAGGGGCTCCTGTTCCAGTGTTCAACCTTTTTCTAACATCTGACCTAAACCTCCCCTGACAAAACTTCAGAGCATTCCCTTGGGTCCTGTCCCTGGTCACCACAGAGAAGAGATCAGTGCCTGCCCCTCCTCTTCTCTCGTGAGGAAGTTGTAACTGCACAGTTGTTGTAACAACTCCCCTCGGTTTCCTCTTCTCCAGGCTGAACAGACCAAGTGACCTCAGCTGCTCCTCCTATGCCTCTTCACCACCTTCATTGCCCTCATTCTTTAAGACCTTAATATATTACTTACGTTTTTGGTGCCCAAAACAGCACCAGTGGTCGCACCAGTGCAGAGCAGAGTGGGACAGTCCTCTTCCTCGACCAGATGGTGATGCTTTGCCTGATGCCCCCCAGGACACAGTTGGCCCTCCTGGCTGCCAGGGCACTGCTGACTCATATTCAACTTGTCATCGACCAGGACTCTCAGGTCCCTTTCCATGGCACTGCTTTGCAGAATCTCATTCATTCCCCAGTGTGTATGAGCATCCAGTGTTGCTTCATCCCAGGTGCTGAATCTGGCATTTTCCCTTGTTGAACTTCATATGATTGGTGATTACCCAGTCCTCTAATTTGTTGAAGTCTCTCTGCAGGGCCTCCCTCCCTTCATGGGAATCAATAGCTCCTCCAAGTTTTGTCTTGTCTGCAGACATGCTTGGTATCCCTTCCAGTCCTGCATCCAAGTCATTTATGCAGAAACTGAAGGACACAGGGTTGACAATAGAGCCCTGTGGAACCCCACTAGTGACAGGTGGCCCATTTAGTGCTACCCTGTTCACTTTTGCCTTCCATGCTAGTTCCACTGTCACAGCACCAAGCCTTTAGTATTGATATCCAAGAAGTGTTTGGATAATACTCCAACACATGGTGTGACTCTTTGAGATGGTCCTGTGCAGTGCTAAGAGTTGGGAATCAATGATCCTTGTGGGTCCCTTCCACCTCAGCATATTTTGTGATTCTCTGATTTTATTTTGAACATGTTGAAGAGTCTAAGTGCTCTCACCATTATAACAATTTGTGTGTAGTTACACACTGAGGTAGAACACTGTAGTATGTCATAATTACATAACATCTCTTTAATTAATCCTTGAAAGCTAATTACTATTAGGAGTTAACTGCCAAGTAAGTGTAAATTTACCCTTCTGTAGAAAATTGTGGAATAATTTGATCATGGTAGGCTGATTCAGTAGACATGCTAGTCTGATTTCAACAGTCCTTTTAGAGTCATGCACTTAAGTGCCCTTCTGGTGGTCTGTGAAAGATGGCAAGTAACCAAGACTGGTAGAACAGGGCCCAGGAATAATGAAACTAGTATGGAAACAAGAGTCAATAATTTGGGCTGCAAGTTACTTCTGAACAGATGGCTAAGGCCTTGGGTTTTTTGATCCACTGCGTTACTGACTGGCGCACAATGAAATCTAGAATGCTTTAGATTTTACTGTGTAGTAACATTGCATATTTCAGATAATACCTTTTATCTTAAGTCTGTTCGCTGCACTGTGCTGTAAAAAAAAAAAAAAGAGGAAAAAAAAAAGAAAAATCTAATGTTCTGTCAGACTTTGTGTAGAGAAAAAGGAAAACTTTATTAAAGTAATTGTATGAACCAAGACATTTTTATAGTATCTTAGAAGTAACTTTCAGTATTTTCTGAGTATTCCATTCATAGGAAATATTTACTTCCCTTGGGAGAAGAGGAGAATAAATGGACAATATCGGCATCTGAAAGCTTAATGGTTTTATTGCTGCATTGTAATTATACTAATAAATACCTCTGTCCATGACCTTGGAATTTATAGTGCAGTGAGAAAGATTTATTGACAGGTAATTTGGAAGAAAAATGGAATTATTGTGTAATTACAGTGTGTGGTTATTAAGCGTATGTACTTACATACTATATATCCCTGTTATTTCAAGACCTTCTGGTTCAGTTTTTGCTCAAAATTACTGAAAGGCGTCTTGGTAAATCCAGTGCCTGGGAGATCTTTGTTATATTATTGGGTCAACTACAAAGTAACTATGTTACCTTGAGATGCTCAGAGGGGATCAATAGATCTTTAAAACAGCATGTGATTTTTTAAAGGAAATGTTCTAAGCCCTCTTTTTCCTAGTAGTATAGATATCAATGCGTAGGACTTTCTGCTGTACATGCTCTTGAAATACAAGTCCTTTATGCATAGATTTACTTCTTGATGCTTTTTATCAAGGATCTCCCCAGGGCTTCATCATTTTTTCACCTTAGTCATGTTTTCCCATGATCTCCCTTTCTGTTTGTGTGAAGCTGACTTTGCAAAGATCTTTGTATCTTCTTGTGAAACCATAAGTAACAATCTTTCCCATACCTATTGGAATGTAATTAAACTATTGGATTATAATTACGTATGTAACTGGCGTAAGGCTAAAACAAGAGATGCATTCCTTTGCCCTTGGGTCCCCTTGTCTACAAACAATGACAGCAGCCATGCCTATCTTTCATATAATTTGATCCTTTAATCTGATGTGACACTCCTTTAGGTATTTAATGATTTTCAATGGGAAGGTTTTTCAAAATTTATACCACTTTCAGCTTCCAAAAATCTGTAGCTCTGCTATCTTCTTTTAATCATGTAAAGCATGGAAGCTCCTTGAGATTCCAGCAGGGCAACAAACTCAAAACAGAAATTACTTTTTTATGTTGCCTAATTTTTTTATGTTGACTTTTACAGGATGTATTTATAAAAAATCCAATGAGGTTGTTGTTGCTGTATCTTTTTGCAGTCTCAGTTAAAAAGACTTTAATAAAATGTTTTAAAATCCTTCTGGTTTAAGTAAACCCACCTTAACAGTTGTTGGGTTGGGGGGTTTTGTTTGGTTTTTTTGGGGAGTGTGTTTTTTTTGTTTTTGTTGTCTAATGACTTAGCAATAAGTAATTAAGTTATTTTAACATTATGACTTTAAGATTCTCGATTCTAAGTAGCAGTCCCAAGATTTCATTTATAAATTGTGCTTCATTATCACGCAAGTAAATTTCTCAAGTGAGAGAATGAAGAAAGTAAATATTCTTAATAAAAGTTAATGACAATTTACTAAAATAATTGGTCATGTGGTGTCACCAAGTGTTTGATGGTAAGGAATATTTATTACTGTTGCTTCTATAGATGAGTGAAGCAGCTAACTTTACAAGTTTTTTACCATCTTGTGGCATTTTATCTTACAGTTAAGAAACATACCAAAAGACAAAAATACAACTAATAATTCACTTTAACAGTTGCAGTGATTTATCACTTTGTCACACTTTATCACGCCTGCTTTGGGATTTGTGTGTGCCCTACTCAGGGAAACTTATTCTTTGGTTCTCAGTTGGCACTTGCTATGACTCAAAGCATATCCAGGTGGAAGTGTGAGATCCAATCAATATATCTTTATAGCACTTTGATCTCCTTGCTGAATATTGGGATGTAATATATCTTTGATGCTTTTTCAATAGAATGATTTAGAAGCTCCTTTTTGTAGAAGGTAAATTTTGTTTTACTTTATCTATTCTTTCTGCTAAGGACACTACTCTCTAGTTTTTAGTGAATGGAAGGATAGGGGTGGCCTGTATAGAGGAATAGACCTTTTAATATGAAATGACATATTTATCGATTTTTTCTTATTTTATTGAGGTTTAAAAAGTGAAAAGGGTAAAGAGAATCAGATGTGCATGTTTTCTCCTTGCAGATACGTGATGCAGCAGGATGTGGCTGACCTGATAATAAATCAGAAATACACATTACTGCATGTATAGTTTGGTCATAAATCTTCAGAAGGGCAATACAGTAGTTGAGTATAAATTGTATAAAGTGGTAAATCTTGTGAAGCCCTCATTAATATTAGTACCAGATTAAAAAAGAAATTTGTCTAATTAATTAATGAAAGAAAAAAAGTGTCAGTGAAACAAGATCAAAACTTTGTGTGGCACAGATTTTCATTCTTGGCATTTTCCCTAATTCTTTAATGTGATGGCTCACATAAATGCACTAGTGTCTGCTGGAATTGTGCAGTAGCCACTTCCAAGATATGGTTGCAGAAAAACCTACAACAGTAAAACACCTTAACTGGGACCACCAGTATATTGAGGTCACAGCTCAGAACTAACTGAACCTTAAGTTCTATTTAGAAATTTTCTTGAAACTGTTCTGAGGACTCCTAGGATTCTCATTTCTTGAACCAATGTCTGAAGAGAAGACATATAGCGAGGATACCACAATATTTGTTTCTTAAATATAGTTCTGAAACAGAATGCTGTGTGATTTAGCCTGACCCTGATAACCTTTTCTCTGTGTCCAGATGCCCCCTGACTTCAGATTGTATGCCTTTTTAAATAAAGAGTGGGAATGAAATTGTGGTTATTTAATTTGTAGGTAGCATTTTGTTGTCATTGTTAATATTTTTCTTCTGTTGTTTCTTTTTCTTGAATTATTTTAACTGAGTGTTACCATTTAGAAATGATCCAAACAAGCAAAGTGATACAGATATAAAGGAAAAGTATTTCTTGAGAACTTGAAATAGTCTCTTCCAGGGACTAGAAATGTCACTGGTAATGCAAGGACATGATCAGAGGTAGATGGTTTGAGGCTATGACAGAGGATATAATGAAATGCAAGACATTGGTGCAATATATTGTGTCCTGATAGATCCAGATAAATATTTTTGTGTATATATGTGATACAGTAGCAAATGTAAAGTGAAGATAAATCTTAAGTGCTGTCTGCATTTTTGTCTCCTATACTATGTGATACTGTGCACAATTAGATAATGTATAGCAGGATTAAACAGCACTGTTTCATAGAGCAGCATTACAGAGCAGTGTAAGAACTTACTTATAAAGTTATTGCCTCACAGGTACATGACTGCTATGAAAAGTCATCTTTTGCAGTACAAGGTGTAAGCTGTCTTTCTGGAATATTGGCACTATAACAACTATAAGACTGAGAGTCTACAAGGGTGTAAAAAAAATTGTTAGAGTAAAAAAAAAAGATTATTCCTTTTCCATGGCACTTAAATATTTGATTTAAAGGCATGACACTGCCAAAGGACAGAAAAAGCTGCTGCTTCTGTAATGCTGGGATCTTTTCTAGTCTGTGGTTGCAGAGGATTAAGTATTTTGATGGAAAAGAATTTAAATTTCTGGGGAGAAAAGAGAAACATAAATCCTGAAGTAGTGTGCCAGACATTGAATAAGGAGTGAACGATCATGTATTCATGGCAACATGCATGTGATTCTGAAAATTTATTCTCACTTGAAGAGTTATTCTTAAAACCCACAGCGATAAAGCCTGAGTATTCCTAAAATTGTATTTGTTCTATTTAGGTGGTATAATCCCTTTCTTCTGCTTTCCAGTAATACTAACACAATTCACTTAGCTTAGAAGATGATAAAAATATCTAAATTATAATGTGCAAAAATTTTATAATGTGCATTAACATTTTCCAAAACACAGTTTAAAAGTAGGCCTTAATTATTATCTGTGTTTGGATTAGTGTATACCTGAAAGGTTCAGTGCATCTTGGTATTCAAAAGGGTGACGCTTAACAGTCCATGGAGGTCTAGCCGATGTATGGGCAGTTTATATTTGGTGATTACTTTAGAAGTTCTGTTTAGTTTTATTTTGAAACTGAGTGAACATAGGATGTCTTTTCTGAAAGAGGTGTCATGGTATGGAATTATTCAGGGACAACTACTGCAATTAAATTAATAAGTTGTTTTAATTTCCAGTGACTTTAAAACACAGACAGCTCAATGACTTCATAAAGCATTTTTGGTCATACTTTGCATAACATCTTGAAATAATACATTTGATAATATGTTTCTTTCTTGTTGATCAGAATAGATTTTTCTCTTGACAAATATTTGCATTGTAACAAGAGAGATTAAATCTAGCTGTAAGTCTTTGAGGTACTTTAATCCATCTTGAACCACTGCAGGTAAAACGCTTGCAGTACCTAAACTTGCTTGGGTGTCTGAAAGCTATGTTTCAGTCAATAAATGAACTGTTGTCTAGACATACATACATTTGCTTTCACAATACGAGTGCCTCATATTTCAAGTGCCTTTTGTAAGAAAAATCTCTTGCAAAATGAAAACCTGTGCATATTCTCCATCTCATCCATTAAGTGACTCTCAAATAAATTTATATTTAAATGTTTCTTAATATGTAGGCTCTAGACCTTGTACAGTAGCTGCATATCACAGCTACTTGTAAGCCTACCTGTACTGTCATTTAACTCATATTTTTCTTTAGGTGATTGCTTGACATTTTTATGGTACTGATTTGGTTAAACCATTGTTTGTGCTCCAGTATTATGATGTTTCTTGCATGAAACAATCACAAGTAATTGTATCTGACATCGTATTAGTAATGTGGAAATATGTCTGAAAGTATGCCTTCACTCAGTATTTTGTTGGTTATTTATTTAAATGATTGTACTTGTTGGTATTTTTTTTGCTTTGTAGACCCACTTGTGCTGTGTGACTTCATTATACAAGGCACTTTCAAAGACATGAAGAGCTGTTTTGCACCTTGTTAGATACACTGTGATCTGTAAGATATTTTTAACTTCCACACTACATCACATACTTCAGGGTTGTCTGGTATGTCCTTTCTCTGAATGGCAGCACATGAGAAGATTGCTACTGTCAGGATGGGGGTTCAGTAGCAAAGAGGTTGAAAAAGTCATTGCTTTTTTCTGCAAAGCAGATATAGCTCATTCAAGCGTCCTTTTAAGCACTCGTATTTCATTTCCTAGAGAAGTTTAAAGAGCATGTGAAAGCATTTGTTATTGAAGGGATGTCATGGGTGGTCAGTCTCAGGTTAGCTATTCTTGCAAGAGCAGATCAGCCACATGGAGCTAATTTCAAACTAAACGTTTTAAGACGCTACTGCAGCCACTGTTAATCCACGTATAGTATGTAGATATTGCAGTTTAGTTTTCATTTGCAAAGTGTAAATCCATTTTGTTCTGGACACAGGTCTAAATCCATGTCTTCAGTATGTTTTTGTTAAAGTATTGGTGAGAAATCTTGGTTATAAATTTGTATTTTTTTTTTGCTACAGAACTTTTTTGGCCTGAGATTTTAATCCCTCATTTTGATAGAAGAAGCTTCTTGGTTTTATTTTTGTCAAGTAAAATTCTTTTCAGAAACTATCCTTTGGAAACTCAGCTGTATAGTTTGAGCTAATGTATTTTGTTTGCATTGCAGTCATGCACACTAAAAATATTGTTAACATTAAATATTAATATAGCTTGTTGTACCTTTTGGATTTAAACCATTTGAAGATGCAAAGTTTACAAGGTTACCTGAGGGGCACTCAAGAGACTATCCTGAAGAATTTATTTGCCAACTAAGATAACAGAAAGTCTATTTAAACTGGTGAAGAAATGGATGCTTATTAAACTTTCTATACTTTCTTTTTTTGTGAAATTTTTTAATTTTGTGTGTAGGACAGCTTTCAGAATGTATTTTTTAAAAGTAATATTTTGCATCTAAATAGAAAAAATATACATATAAAACTTCACATGGAAGAAATGTTTAATTTCACAAATTAGTTCATAATACATACAGTTCAGTGTATTTGCATATCTTGTACTGCTGTGTTGTGTGTATGTAATTTAAATCTAATTTGCTGAGCAGTTTAATCTATCTTTAGTTGATCTTGGAAAAAATGGTCTCAGTATAAATGTGTCACACATGCTTTGCATGAATTTAAACTGTATGGCTATCATAATTCATCCAGAGGGACTGTCCATCTGCTATTTTTCAAATAGAGCGGGTTTTTGTGTGTCAAGAATGACAACATTAAAGTTTGATTTGTTTTTGTAACTGGTTTTGAATAAAAAGTTTTCTTACTGCAAAACCCTAATGTGTTAAAGGAAGCTTGTGGAAAGACCAAGCCAACAGGTATCTAATGAAATTTTTCTCCAGTGCTATCAGTTGCTTGCTGTTCTTCCCAACAAGTGTTTTTTCATGCTTAATTTATGTGGGGTAAAAAAGCCTAAATCTAAAATGTCTCTAAAGGCAACTCCTTCTAAGAATTCTGATGAAAGCTCAACTGATCTATGAGATTTTGGTGGAGGATAGTGATGTGTGAATTAACACCTGCATAAACGTAAATATAAATTAAGCAGATAACTTGCATATTATGGAATGTTAATAAATTGGAGTTTGGCTTCTAAGTTGGTTTAGAATCACTCGTGCTTTAAAGTGAAAGCTCAGCATCTTCACGGAACTGTGTGGAGACATAGTAGGCTTTTAAAACCTTCATTCTTCTTATCATATTTAGCCTCAACTTTCTAACAGTTGTAATTGTCCACAGAAAACATTTCAAGATAAATGCATTATCAGGTTTTGAAATTTTCTTATTTTTGTAAATACTAAGACCTGGGGGGCAAAATAAGGGCTATATTGTGGATTAAGTGAAATATCTCAAGGCTGTGCTTTTCTGATAACTGAACCTGAAGTGACCTTTCTCAGACACAATTACAGAGCTGTATGTTTTTCCTTTAATTTCATCAGGGGTTTAATTAGTATACAAATAAAACTTCCCTTATCTTCCTTTCTACCTAATTGGCTTGTCTTTGCTTATATATGGAGAATGTGAAAATGGGCTGTAATTAGAGTGACCGTGTTAACCTTTTTTTCTCAAATGTACTGTTGCCTAAAGGCCTCAAGGCCTAAAACCAGTGCTTTGGATTATTGCTTTGCAATCACTATGGCTGTCCCATAGGTTTTCTCATGAGCAGAAGGGCTTTGGGTGCTGCAGATTCCCAGTGCTTAACGGGATCTTCATTCTTCTCCCCACTAAATGTTTATTGATTATCTCACTGCTCCACACTCAGCCTCCTACAACTTAATATCAGGTGACAGTCAGGAGAGTTCTCCAAGTAATTAGAGTAGAGCATTGAGGGAACAATTAGGAGCAGAGTTATTAAACTTGATTTATCCTATTCTCTCCTGAACACTTTCTTGGATATCAGAACATCACACTTTCACAATCTACCCTGCCTGAGAAATTAGTGGCTAACCTGCTGCTTATCATTGTTGCCTTGCTGCCTCGAGGCACACCCTCTTGGTTTCAGTCACTCAGCTGGAAATATTAGAGTCCATAAAGTTTATCAAGGGTTTTAATTAGATCAATCTGAAGACGGGAAAAAAGAGGCTTACCAGCCATTATTTTATAATACTCCATGCTGTATTTGAGCATTTCCAAGGCTTGGCTTTAACCCACAGTAGGAAGAAGCTTCATGTAATTGCTGTAACTGCTTTTGAAGTGCTAAAGTCAGTTTCCATTTTGCTTAGATATTGCAGTATTACTGATAGGTAAAGTCCTTTGGAGACTTCTGTAAATAGTTGTGTTCTTTTTTTAATATAATAATGTTGCTATTCAGTGAGATACTTGATTTAACCATTTCTATATTGCTTCATCACCAGCTAGTGTGGATTGCTGGCCATGCCCCTTAAAAGAGTTAGGTTTCATGCTGTCATCCCTGGCATGGCCTCATTAAGCGGCCTATGCTTGCAATGGTAACAAATTAATTAGCAGCTCTCAGAAGATTTTGACCATTTCTAGTCAGTGATGAAAGCTTTGTTTGGGAGCAGACAAGTCTTCAACTCCTGTAGAAGGATAGCTTTCTAATAAAAATGAAGTAAATATGTGTAATGTTCCTATTATCCCATCTTTCTCCACTATTTTAGACCACTACGATCTTGGAGCCAAATTCTGTTCCAGCAGCCTTTACCTCTAAAATTTCTTGCATCAAAATATTAGCAGAATTATCTATTCTACATTGTTTGATGTTGATGGCATAGTACATGTGCCATTCCCCATGTTTCACAGTCCAGGACAAGTACTCCCAAGTACAAATGATACAGACCATTCTTAGAACTTAAGCAGAAAAAAAAAGCTATGAATTTTGAAAATAAGCTGCAAGAACTAAGTCTTAAAACTATGCAGCCTTCTCAATTCTTCTCTATTGGTTTAGAATATGATAGGAAACATGCCTTTTGTAAAACAACATTTATAACCACAGATTATAGTTTTTTTCTAAAGAGACAACGTCTTTAAGTAAAATGTAACATTTTGTAAATTATGAAGTCAAATTGTTGATACTCCGGCCTATAAATATATTGATCTATCCCAACAGAAAGGAGTAGCAATTAGACATATGCTGTATTAATTAGTCCTATGTGCTATTTTTCATTTATTGGATTAATCTGAATTGATTAAAACATGTTGTGTTAAATCTAAGAGAGAGATGTTAAAAAATGTACATAGTGTTTTGTATATTGGAAAACTAATGTTAAAATAAAGAAAGCTTCACCAATGGTGAACTATTCTTACCAGGAAATATGCCAAATTTTACTTCATACGCTAACAGAATATTAGACTTTTTTAAAAAATCCTGAAATTTCTGAATAATGCAGAATATTCAAATAAATGCTTCTACATTTATTCCCTTTCTTTATGAATTCTTTAATATTCCTTTTAAATTAAGTTATAAGTATATTCTGTGCTCTTTAGTGTTGTCCTCTTGATTATTTCTATTGTGTTGAGATCTGATATTTGTAAATATAGTACCTGTAGCATAGTATATATCCCTGTTGGATAAAAAAAATCACTTTATTTTAGAAACATAATTTTACATGGGCAATGCACTAAAAACTGGGGGGGTTCTGAGTCAGTATTGTTTTTCCTAGAGAATTCATAACACCTTAGTATGCAATGGTCCAAATCTACTTCACAGTCAGTCTGTTTTCTATTTTGTTTAATAGCCTATGGCATAAACTGAAGTTAATTATTTGGGCTGACAAGTAACTCTGCTTTCTGTCTGCTTGCAGAGCCTCTCTGAGGCAACAATGGAGCTGAGAAGAAGAGATCGATTTTTGCGTCAGCAAAATAGACTTCTTACCCAGCTGGAGCAGGACAAGCGTCGACTGAGCGAGAACATCCACGATGCAGAGAGTGCCCTCTGCACGGCAGCGAAGTGAGCGCTGGGACCTTGGGGAGATCACTTAAAACGGACAAAAGATCAATTCTTGCTTTCATGCACAGGGTTTTAGCCTTGGCTAATGTAATGCTAGAAAACAAAAGTATATCTGTGTCTCTTTGAAATTCAGTGATAGTCTTTGAAAAAGAAAACTGTTAGTTAAGACACTAGATGTTACGTTTTCTGTAGTTATCCCACAATAGTGCTCCAAATTCTTGTTCCTGAAAGGATTTTGTTTACCATTTGTCTTACTGATTTGACGACATGTCTTTGGCAGATCCTTAACATTCTGTTTATTTAAGAAATGATTGATTGTCTTTATTTTCATATCTAATTTTTTGTAGAGAGATGCAATTTAATTATAATAAACACAGAAACATCAACTAGGTGACAGATCTTAGCTGCCAAAGGGGCTGAAAGCCATTTTGGATCTATTCTTATTTGGGAACAGGATAGATATTTCTGCTGGTATCAGAGAGTTTTGGATTTAGACTTAAACCCCATACCTTTTTATACCATAACTTGAAGAGTGGAAGGAAATGTTCAGGGACCAACCTGGAAAAGATTGGTAGTCAAAAGATGTTCCATTGTCTTGAATGAGATTATTAATAACCTGTTACATTTATATAGTCAGATAAAATTATAAATCCTTTCAGGCTTTTTTATCTATTACTCTTTTGGTGGTATGCACTTTGAATATTGTTGGTCCGTGGTTAAGATTTAAAAAAAGTTCAATTTAAAATTAAAATTTCTTATTATATCTGAGGTATATTTGACCTCTAGAGAACGATAGCTTAGAAGACTTAAAGGTTTTATACATCAGTGAAATAATGTAATTAATATAGTTATCAGTGAAATGTTTAACAACTTAATTAAAATTATAAATATTATTTGATATTAGTGTATCAAAGCAGATATGACCTGAAGAAGGATTTGTTCTGGAAAGCTTGCCTCTTTTTTACTCTGCCCCAACCTATTTTATGCACTCTACTAAGGATCATTCCCTAGAGTTGTTCTTATATTCAGAAAAACTTATTTTAATGTGAAGTGGTTTTAAAATTGACTTTGTTTCTGTATATAGCAGTTGAATATTGAAAAAGAAAGTTCTCATACCATTCC
Source organism: Serilophus lunatus (assembly GCA_013399895.1). NCBI lineage: Eukaryota > Metazoa > Chordata > Aves > Passeriformes > Eurylaimidae > Serilophus > Serilophus lunatus. The sequence continues at coordinate 13,112 of VXBA01003364.1, forward strand.
TTGTTCTACAACACTTCATAACAAGTGAGTTTTTTTCTCTTTGGAACATATAAGCAGAATAGTTGAAAGAGACTTTGCTTTTATCCAGAAAATCTTATTTTAGTACATATTCCATAACCTGAGTGATTGTAAGCAATGGATTGGTGTCTTTCAACTTCTTTCCTGAAGTTTTGTAGACCTTTAAAGGACAACAAGATGGCTAGCTCATTCTGAGAATGTCTATCTTGATTTTCTTGAAGTGATGGCCAGTAGTTCTTTCCACTTTTCTTCACAGTAGGAAGCAATAGTAATTAAAATGTCTGATAACAGTGAACTTAACATAAATTTAATAGCCTTTTGGTAATTCCTCTGTGTTGTGGTTTAACCCTAGCCAGAGTCTAGACCAAAGAAAGGCAGGATCCTGAGAAAAGCCTATGTCACAGTTTTATTACAAGTGTAAAAGCTAATCCTACTATTCTAGCCATCTTTCAGTATCTGCTGTTGAGATATGAATCAAGAAATGAGAAAGCAACAGTCACTCGATGGAGAAAAATGCCATGGTTTTGTCTGGAGAAAAGAAGGCTGAGGGAAGACCTTATCACTCCCTACAGCTACCTCTGAAAGGAGATTGTAGTGAGGTGTGGGTCAGTCTCTTCTCCCAAGTAACAAACAATAGGGCAACAGGAAATGGCCTCAGATTGTGCCAGGAGAGGTTTAGATTGGATATTAGGAAAAATTTCTTCCCTGAAAGGGTTGTCAAGCACTGGAACAGGCTGCCCAGGGAAGTGTTGGAGTCACCATCTGTGGAGGTATTTAAAAAGTGTGTAGATGTGGCCTCAGGGGACATGGTTTAGTGATGGACTTGGCAGTGCTGGTTTAATGGTTGGACTCAGTGATCTACAGGTTTTTTTCCAACCTAGATGATTCTGATTCTATGACTTCTGGTTTAGGTACTTTAAAAGCTCAAATGAAATATTCACATAGCTGGTAAAAATATAAGACCATCCTGGAATACTAAGGTACATCAGTTTTTCAGGCATAGAATCCATTTGACTTCCCATAATGTTTTCTTGGTCATGCTGTCCTTTCTCCTTAGTCATATGGTATTATGCAACTTCAATTCTATTTCTGTCAATCATCAGTTGAGACAAAGGTTTTTTGGCAGAATAATTGATGAGAGCTGTCTTTCCTACCTGATCTACAAAAAAATTGTAAAGAGTTTTGTTTAACTCTGCAAATGTCCCTTTTGTAAGGATAGGATCCTTGGCTGGACTTCTTTTTTGGAAATGTACTAGACTGTATTCTCTTCGTGCTAGAGCTTGGCCTCAATTCAACATGCCCCTTTTATCTAAAACTATAGATTTCTTCCCCAAGAGCACGATAGCTGTTTGTTAATATGCCCATAATTACAGCTGGTTTAATTGGTAATCCAGAATTGAAGCATCTTTCATAAGGAAACATGCATATAGTGGTACATGAACTATTTCTTAGGGTTTGCGTTGGAAATGTAAAAAGGAGAGATAAAAATGTAACAGTTTATCATCAATTATTTAGAAAAGATATGACAGTTAAAAAGTAGCAGAAAATTAATTTCTAAATCAGTAGTTTCAGTTCTATAAGATACCTTGTTTATGTTTTTCTCATAATAGGAACAAAGAATGGATCATTAGTCATATGAAAGCTGTGGAAGCCACTCTTCATAAGGTAAGAATCTGAAGTGATTCCTCTGTTTCATTATTTCCAAACACTTCAGAATTTTACAACTGCTTATTCTCAGGGAAGAAGGGGAGTAGAAATCGTTGTAAATCAACTTCCTTTCCTTAGAGATTGCTTCGACCTTCAACTTCTTTTATCTTAAAAAAATATTCAGATTTAGTGAAATAAAATACAATTTTGTAGTACACAAACTTCTTATTTTTGATATAAAACTTATCACAAAATCCACTCTCCTTCCCTGAATCACTGAGAGCACAATTTCTGATAACCAAGTGAAAAATATTGAACATCTGAACAATTGGCAATTGCTATGGAGTTAAGTCTCAACTGTGTAAAGGCAGAGTTCATTTGCTCAGGTCACATACATGGTGCCCATGAAACATTTGGCTTTGTGCACACTAATCTTTGATACATGACAAAAAAATAAGGAAAAGAGACAGTAATTTGTAACCTGTAGTCAAAACCTTTCATGAGATTTTTTACAAACCTTTTTTGAATTGAGTAATAATCCTAGGTAGTCTCTTTGACTTGCCCTATTTTGCCTTGGTTTTGTTTTGTTTGAAAGTCCAATAAAGTTGTATACATTAATTATTTGAGAGAAATTACAGTTTTTAACTGTAGCTCTAATGGTTAATTTTTTACAACTGTTTTTAGTCTAGAGCAACACAGAGAAAATAAGTGCTTTTATTACCTTGGAGTGTTAATTTCCCTTATCACATCTTGAATTCTCAGCAATATGGGAATCTTTTCCTTATTTTAGTTTCTGTGTTGACCAAAAATGTTGCTAATTTAATTTTCAGTCTTTTCAAGTCTTTCTTTTAATGTTTATGGAAAGTGACAGAACCTAAAACTGTGTGTTTTAGCTGCAGAAATTGTTGTGGTAGAGCCTGTGTTGCTTTTTACCCCCACCTTTTTCATACTGTCTTCTTTTAAGCCTAGAATAATTTTTCATTCAGAAACTATTGTGTTTTTGCGGTAACAGGTAGCTGTAATATCCTTGGCATTGAGAAGTTGTTGTTCTGGATTAAAAGGTTACGTTTCTATTTTGAAAGCAGTGCCATTACTTGCACAATGTTTGAAGTGTTTGGGGGAAAAGTTGTAGAGTAGGTCACAATTATCCTGATGCAGTGAAATGATCAAGAAACAGCCATCTTTATGTGAAAATTTTAGTTACCACATCTGCTTCTTAATATCTAGATGTACGTAGTTGTTAGGCTCAAATAGCATATTACTGAGTAGCAGAACAATTTATCCTTCCTGGTTTGTCAGCCTGAAGAATTGAGAAAAACCTAAGAATTAGAAATACCAGGTTGCTCCTTTCAGCAGGAACCAAAAGAATTGATTGTAAATCATTCATAATTTGACACACTATTTCTCCTAGAAGAACAAAGGAAAAAAATATTGATCTTTGGGAAATATCTGAAATGTAAACTCTACATCATAATGGTAGCTAATTACCTAGCATTAATGAACATGGCTTATGTGTAAACTGTAACATTTACACTGTTGTTCTTAAAGGGTTTTTCACACAGTTAAAAAGCAGAACATGATGAATTGGATGAAATTCTAATACAGGAACCATATACTAGTGAAGGAGCCTGTCTCTTCTGCACTAGAAATTCTGGGAACTGCTTTTGTTTTCAAAAAAAGAGTTCAAAAGAAAATGGATAAAGTTCAGAATCGTTTGGAGCTGAACAAGTTACTATTAGCTGCAGTTATATTTTTGGGAGTTTGAAATTGAAGATTGTAGTATTTTTATATTGATGTATTCATGAGCAAATATCCACAAAATTCCACTGCATTGCTTGCAGAATCTGTATTATTAATGCATAATGCTAAATTTTTTGCCTGTAGACCTCAGAGGGATTTTACAGACATCCTTAGTAATCTTAGTTGGACTCAGGATAAGACAGTATACTCTGATCCATTAAAGTGGCCTCGTTCATCTCTTATTCTATCCCTACAAGAATTCCAGAAGGCAACAATGTGAATGCTAGATCAATCTGCCTTTGGGTATACCTTGGTGTAATACTCAACAAACAAATCAAGAAGAATCAGAAGCATGTTCATATTGTTTCCCTTAGTTCTAACGCAGCTCTAAACAAGGGGTCATTTACACCCCTTTCTGCCCCCTGCTATGACTGGATGGAAATTCTAGTATCATATGTTTGGCTTTGTCAAAAAGTGCTTGGGCATGCTTGTACACAGAATGATTCTTTCAAGACTGTTTCAGAGCCATCATTTTTAACCATCAGAAATATTTAAGAGATATAAATGTTGAAGAATTCGAGAATTGGATATGCTGAAAAAGAAAATGTTTTTAGCATCTAGTTCCCTGTTCTTCATAAATTACAAGATATTCTTTAGGCAATTTTTTGTCTATCCTGAGTCTTGTTACATTAATTATATTTATTCTACTTCTGAAGCTCAATTATTTGCACAAGAGTTCCTCATATTGTTAAAATAAAGAGATCTTTCTTTGCCTTATACTGTCTACGTATTATGGGTTAATATATAAATGCAAAGTGAATGTTTTAACAAATTAAAAAAACAGAACAGAACATCACCAAGGGAAAAACAAAGGCTTCAAGAGGATTTTGCTTTGGCTCAGTTTTATTTTCAAAACAATGAAGATGACCAAAAGGTAATAGCAAAATGATAACAGATATAAGTGAATTTTTACTGAAAGAATTCTGAGAGGAAATTCCATGTGCTTGAATTCTAAACATAATGAGTTTTCTTAAAAAACCTTCTAATAAAAACCATTAAGTAAATGTCTTATTTTAGAACTCATCTGCAGTCCTTTTTTCATGTACAAAAAATAAATTATTGCTTGAAACACTTCCCTCTCAAAAAGTTAAGGTTGTTATTTTTTATTATAAATATACACCCATTATACTTCCTGGTAAACTATATCTCATTATTAATTTGTTCTTACTTCTTAATATCATGTTTGTATAAACAGAATAAGAGACATTACATTTGTTCATTTTCTATAACTAGATTCTTTAACATGTGTAGTTGATGATGCACCAGTTATTGTAGTCCCTTCAGAGGAAGAAATCATTTTACACTATCTGCTAAAATCTTCAGCTTTCCCTTTGTATTCCTCCTCGATTTGAATGCTTGTGGTGGGTTGGCTTTGGCCAGCGGCCAGATGCCCATCCAGATGCTCCCACACTCCCCTTTAAAAGGATCTGGGGACAAAGGACAAAATAGGATGAGAAAGCTCATGTGTTGAGTACAAGATGGAGACATTGCATGCTAGTTATTGTCACAGGTAAAACAGTTGACTTAGGAAAATATTTATTAAAATAGATTTGGAGAGTTAGAAAGAAGAATTAAAAAAATAAGCATTATACTGCCTTTTAAGCTCAACTTCAGTAGACTCCTCTGCTCATGCCCTGAGGCACAGGGGCTTGTAGCCAGTCCATAGCAACTCCTCTCTGCTGCTCTTTCATCCTCATGCTATTTCCCTAAGCCAGTGTGGGCTTTCCACATGGGCTGCAGACCTTAAAGAATACCTGCTCTAACATGGGCTCTCTGTGGGATTCAGATGCTTCAGGAACTATCTGCCTGCTCTAGTGTGTCATCCTGTATAGAATATAGTGTGGACATGTGCTCTAGCATATGCTCTCTCTGAGGTACAGGCAAATTGGGCTACAAGGAAAATAGGCTACAGGGAAACTACACTGATCCAGTGCCTCAAGCAGTTCTTCCCCACTTCTTCTTTGACTTTGATGTTCAGTCTTTTTCTTCCCTCCTTCTCTCCCTTTGTTGTGTGCTTTTCCCAGTCTGAAATTCATTTTCACAGAGAGGCCACCAGCAGGGCTGTGGGGCTCAGCTGTGTCCTGTGGTGGTCTGTCAGAGGTGGCTGGAGCTGGCTTTGTTCCTTAGGGGTCAACTCCAATCTCTCATCACAAAGGCCACTCTGCAGCTCCTGCTGCCAGCGCTAGGGCACCTGCCCTTTTACAATGCTATAACTGCATCCTCTTCAGACTGCCTAAATCCCTGTTTTCTGCACTCAGCTTGTGCTACACACCACTGTGGGAAGTCATCCAAGTGAGTCAGCCTTTGTAGAGAAAGAGAATTGTTTCTGTTTCTCCTTGTACTCTTAACTGTTATAATCTTGAAAAGCTTTAATAATCTGTAAGAATTTTCAGCCTGTCCTGGCTGTTTAGGATTTGCCATTTTAGCAGGTTAATAAATTGTCATGTTCTCACCATTTTTCCCAATACCAGTTAGCAACCTACTCATTCTGACATTTTGGGACAGGTCAAGGCTCAAAGCACCTATCCAGTGTGCTCCTTTCCTTTTGGAACTTAGTCAAAAAATTGCTCTTCATATACTTCTGTACTGCACTTCATTTCTGCAGATAGAAAGTTTCCTGAGCCAGCTGGCAGAACAGTTTCCATGCAGACCTGTCAGCAGTCATGCCTTAAAATCTTCCCATCGTTGTTTCATCACCTCACTGCCACCCCTGATGTCTTCTCCAAAATGTCCTAAACTGTCTGTATATGAGATCTGGGCCTCATGGTTCTACCACCTGAAAAAAATATGGACACTGTATCATCCATCCTGTTACATACTTGTCAAAGACAAAATTTTCTTTCTTTATTTTTGACTTTTTTTTAATACAACATGAACAGACAGTTGGAGATGGGGTGAGGCCATTGAATACTTGAGAATTACTGAGGTTGTAGCACTAGATTGTTATTTCTGATGTGGTCCATAGCAAACCATAGCATTTCCTTAAGATGACTATTTTATAGTTTGCAAAGAATTAATTTACATTAGGTTCAATTGCATATACAAGTGACTACATCAATAGAAACACTTAGTGTAAGTGGCAATAATTGTTAGTTTTAGCAAGAAGACCACAAAATAATCAGGTCCTGGAAGAAAAAAACAGTTATGACTTAAGTTAGCTTCCTCAGTTGGACTTCAGTAGATATGACCTGATATATATAGTGACCAGCCATATTTCTCTCAGTTAACTGGAATCTGTAGTCCATCATATTTAGTTGTATCATTAATTATTTAAAAGCTCTAGTTTTAGAGATCTCAACTTAAAAGTTTTCCCTAGCCTAATCTAACTCCCAGAGCTGTTTTTTCTGTTTAGACAAATTAGATTGAAGCATGCTTATGTGTATGCTCAAGGTTTGTCCATCACTGTGGTCCTGGGTTGTTCCAAACTTGCCCTGTCACAAGACTATTGAAACAATGGATATGTGTACATGCAAAAAAATCACAACAAAAGCTAATTAGAATGTTAGAAGTCTAAATAACTTCTGTAAGAAGTTTATAGTTGGAAACAAGCTCTATGGTAAAAAATGCAGTAAACATATTACCTTTTCTCCTCCTCCATCTCAAATTTGTGCCTCTTCAATGTATGATGAATGACTTTTGTTTCCCTTCCTAGTAATCTGACTTTCTTGATCTGTGTTCCTAAGGATCAGTTGTGCAGGACTTACAGGTGTTAGCACAGCTGGCTTGCTGATGACAACTGTGTCCATATAGCTGTCTAGTGTGTCATCACTCATATTGTTCAGTGTCATTCTGACCTAGCCAAGCTAAAAATGGTACTCCAGCTCAAGAGGGATTTAAAAACCTTGACAAAATAAAGAGAAGACATTGCTGAATGTCATATCCATGTGCTTAACTGTTTTCAGTTTAGACGTATATAAATAACTAATTTCAGGGTGCATTTGTCTTCTTTGTCTTTTGTTGTTTTTTGTTAGTTGTTTTTTTGTTTGGTTGGTTTGTGTTGGTTTTGTTTGTTGGCTTGTTTTTTGTCTGTTTGTTTGCTTGTTTTTAAAAGGCTGAATACTTAAGTATAATTTGCCTTCAATAAGGAAAAATCCATGTTTGGAGAACTGTGGAATTACTGAATACATTAACTGTCGTTTTCTTCAGACATAGGTTCATTTTCAGCCCAAGGTCACTAAAATTCATTCATAGGGGATGTATTATAGTGCACATCCTGCAACTACGGTGAACCTTAGGTGCAGTGGTCAATGTTTGCAAAAAACCCTCTGGATCAAGGTAACATCTTATTCAACAGAGTGTGTAGTATGTGTGTATGTGTGTGTGTAGTACCATGAGAAAGCTTGATTTAGTCTTTTATCTGAGTCTGGGATGGTACTCTGCTCCAAAAATTAATTTCCATACTCTTGATTAGTCCAGAAGGGGAAAAAGGAAAAGGAAAAAAAAGCCAAATACACCCCAAATATCAGCTTTATGAGATATGTCTCCTTACACAAATGCTGTTATGCAATAATTAAGTTCTTTTAGAAACCACCTGTGAAATTACTTGTTTTGTAATTAAGTACAGATTTGTATGACAGTAATCAGAAAGTACACTTACTAAATCTGCATGCTAATCCAGAAATTTTCATTAGTTTTTCAACTGAGTGAAATATTTGGTATACCTAATCAAATTAATGTATGACTATCCGCAGTAAGATATATTAAAATAATATTTAAAACCTCCACTATCAACAGAAGTCAGACCCTTGGATTTGAGGCTATATTCCTCCTTTTCATGAAAGGGTGTGCAATGGTCTGCTGGCCTTTAAATGAGAACTCAAGCCTAACTGTGATGGCAATATAACAAGTATCCATTCAACTACACCACGTAGCTCTAGGTTTAATTCTGTCAACCAATGCCTATATTTTTTTATTTTTCTCCATAGTTCCATGATCATTTGTACCACTGTAAGAAAGACTTGCCCATTCAAATTAGTTACTATATAATTTATTTCTGTTAAAATGCTTCTTATTGAAGAGGACAATATACTTACAAGACTATGGTTAAGACTAAGATGTGGTTTGCATTCAAATTGCTTTTTTTAATTTTAAAAGCTATAAAATACTTTTTATCAATTACGTACCGCATGCAGAACACATAGCACTGATAGAAACCATTTTGTTTACACTCTTTAGAATAATTTGTGTGTTTGTAGCTTGTTATATCAGCAGTATGGTCATCTCAAAGTCAAATAGGTTAAATCAAGGTTTGCCATTCACTTATCATCACATCACTGCCTTATAGTAGTTCTTGTTTTGCTGGCTAAATTGCAGATGATAAAGAAGTAGTAGGAAATGAAAGTATAATAAGCCTGAAGTTCTTTAATCTCTAGGTACTATTTTTCAAGTAGAATTGGTTCTCCTATATACAGAGCTTACATAGTGAATAGCTTATTATTATAGCTTACCTAGTGAATTTTATATCCATAAATAATGTTATTTTCTTTTCAGCGTAAGAAAGTACTGAATTAGGCACAAAATAGAAATCTCAGGTTTCTTGTACCAGTCAGACAGTAACTGGTCAAAGACATTATGAAGGCCTAGGCACGTTCTAATACCATTTGCAACTTGTTAATGTTTAGTATGATGTCTCTATTGGCATAACTGGACATACCAGCTCCAACTGGGCAGAGGAAAAACAAAGTGAACATAGAAGTAAACCGTGGACAAACCTGTTGTTACCTTGGACCTACAGAAAATTTTTAAGTTAATTTTTTGACATGCAGAATTAGTCCATCAAATTCTACACCTTGGTTTAGTCAATAGCATAACTTCAGGTTATTATTCAGTTTCAGCTTTGATCTGAATTAATGAATATTTTATTGATTTTAAATTGAGTGACTATAGTCTTCTTTGTTGCTCTCTTAATTAAGAAAAAATTAAAAACTGTTCTAAGTCACTATGCTATTTTGTTTTAAAATGTTACGAGTATTGTAGTAGAGTTGTGTGGATCCATTTGTGATTTTGCCTGTTTTCAAGCAGTGTTTGTATATGGCTAAGCTGAAAAATCTAATGATCATACAGAGTGGAATGCTGTCACAGTACTTCTATGATCTGTATAAAATCACTCTTGCAAGTTTTCACAGTTTCAGCTAAAACTATGTTTACCAAAATCAGAAACAGCCAAAATTTTCACTAGCATCAGATAAACATAAGTTTATATAATCTTTCTCTATATGAACTTTAGAGTATAGGGAAGTGGAACTGGTTTTAGACATTTTTAATCATTGCAGTAAGCCTGATTAGCTGATTAGATTGTAACATTAAGTTTCTAGCCTAAGGAGACCTCTCAGACAAAACAGTCTTGCTTTAGATTTCACATGGAGAAAAAAATTCTTTTAAATGCAAAAAAGCATTTTAAAGTTGCATTTTAAGGCTTAACTACATAGGATGGTCTTCCTGTGCGTCAAGCTTCCAAAAAAATTCTCTCTTTTTTAAAAAAATAAAGGTACCAGTTTGGCCTTTGCCTCTACTGTGAGTTTGTATGTGAATATTGTGCTTACTTCATTAGAGAATGAGGAAATAAACACAGTTTCCCAATTCCCATCATTTTGTGCTTGGATCTTAAAAAGCCAATAGACAGAATTGATTAAATTAGTTCTTTTCTAAGATTTTATACAGGTACAGTCTATCCAGCAGGATTCCATATGGGCATGGCCATTATAGCTTTCCAGTCCTTGAATAGGTATCCAAGTTGAAGACTGTTTTCAGTTCTAGTGAAAGAGTGTAATGTTTGTACAGTATACACCCAGTCTTTTTTATTATAATTTCTTCCAAAGCCTTGTACTTGTCAAAGGAAAAGTTTGCCTTGATTTTGTGTTTCTAAGTATACATTTTAGTAATGAGACTTACTCTTTACAGTCTAAATATTTACAAACAAAAAAATTTTTGTGTTGTTTTTTTTAGTCATGATCTTCATATCAAGTATCATATTCTTTAAGAAGCTAGTATGTACTTTTCTGGTGCAATTGTATTAATGGCATATATTTACCACAATGCAGCCACTTAAAAAAATGATTTTTATATTTTATTGTTCAGTGAGCATCTGGCCCCAGTACTGAAATGGAGAGTTTGAAACTAATAGGGTTAAAAGGACTTCTGCTGTCTGTATTGTGTATGTATTATACCTACATTGCTTATACATTGTTTTTTTCCCCCTAGTATTAGCAATCTGCTTTTGTACTTTGACATAGGGATTTCCCTTGTGAATTTTGTCACAGAAAAAAGAGAATCATCAATATCGCAGTTAAACTTGACTTTCAAAGCTAATAGTATCTCATTTGGGGGCTGAAATTTAATAAATTTTCTTTGATTCTGTTTGAGTTTTTAAACATCAAACAATGAATTGGCCAGGGTGCAGTAAAATATTTAGATCTATTGACTATGGTTCAGAAGGGTAGAAGGCAAAACACTAGTGGTTTGATGTTGATAAATTCTTAGTACCTTAATCCACATTAATGTTTTCTTTTATCTGTATGCATACTGACAGCAAAGACACTGAAAGGCTGGTATATAAAAGATATAAAAATGTAAATCAAGTGTGTGTGTGTACATGCATGTGCGTGTGTGCATGTGTGTATTTAAAGCAATGCATTTTGTTATATTCAGCAAGGTTAACATCTGACCAAAATTTCACTTGCTGACAGAACACTCTGGAGAGTATATTTGTTCTATAGGACTGTATATCCTGAACCCAGTGCACTATGTGTGCAAAAAATGTGTAGAGGACCTTTCCTGTTATAAAAATTGCATCATAGTGCATATGTTTGGCAGCCACAGGTATTGACAGGAATTCTTTAGGTCAACATGGGAAATGTAGGGCTCCCTATTCCCACTGAACAGAGGAATGGATAACATAAAATCTTTTCTTCTTTGTAACAGTAGATTTGCACATGCTTCTTTCTATCAGAGCAGATTTCAAAGGCTCTGCTTTTATTTGAAACATGTTCACTCATAATCAACATTTTACAAAAGTCTAATTTTGTAAGTGGTTACAGAAAAGTAATCTGGGATTTCAAAATAATAAACTTATGTGTTAATTCATGTTTGTTGTGGTCTTGTGGGCAAAGGAACCTTTAAGAAAAACTGAAATTTATTTCGTAAATGATGTACCTATTGGTTTATGTATTTAGTATATATTCAGTATATGTTTATCAGACTGTGTATTGTTTAGTTATAAAGACAGTAAATTATTCTTGCAGTACTCGCTACTGCTGCTCAACAGATGCAGTCTATGCCAAATGAATAGATTTCATCTATTCATTTGTGCTAATATATATTTGTATATATGTGTATCCGTCTGTATTAGAATCTAATCTGACTACCGGGGTCTCGTGGAGGCGGACATGGCAGTTTTTGTATTAAGTAAAAGGAAAAACGGGTCCGTGTAATCATACGGTGTACGAACGCAAGTGGCGTGCCTGTGGTAGTTACGTGTTAAGTACGTTTGATTTCCCGTCCGTGCTGTGCTGGCAGACGCGGGCTGGCGGTGAAGCGGCGGCGGGCGCTGGCCCGGGGCAGGGGGGACAGGCCGGGCCGTGCCCGGGACAAAGCGGCGGCGGCGGCGCTGCCCGGCGCGGGCGGCAGGTGGCGCTGCGACACCGGGGGCTGCGCCCGGCCGCTCCGTGTCCGCGTGTCCGCGGGTCCGGCTGCCCGCGAAAGGGACCGAACATCAATCTGTCTGGGCTTTGTGCAAATTGTAGCATTTCCCGCTCCAAATTGGCACGGCTAGAAACTGTATAAAAGTCGATTAATACCACTTAGTGCATTATTTCTTACAGTGAGTCTGCAAGAAGAGACCTACTAGAATTTTGTGTCTTTTTTCTTTCTTTTCTTGTTTTTTTTTTTTTTTTTTTTTTTTTTTTTTTTTTTTTTTATTTTTTTTTTGTTGTTTTAAATATTAATTGGAAAGCTTCAAGTTAGTTCGTTTTGCTTTGTTTGTGCGTTCGTCATTTTATTCTGGCTCTTAACTGAATTGCTACTAAATGAGCCTTATTCTGGAGGACTGACACTATCTCTCTACAGTAGGCAGAACTCACATGCCAATTTCTTGTTGTTGTGATTACATGAACTTTTTAGATTCATAGATCATTTGTGTTTTGGTTAGAAGTACAATTATTATTTGTTTTCTTAGGAGATTTTTACAGGGGACAGATCTGTGAAATGTATATGCTTGCTAGGCTAGTGAGCCCTTAGTGTCTCTTCTCATTTCAGACCAGGGGAAGATGCTTTTTCTTCTTAACATTCTCTCCCAGCACTCTGAATTAGAGATTTATTTGCAACGAAAAATCAATTAGTCCTAAATTTATTCATGGATTTCAGGTCCAGCGATCAATGCAAGTCCACTCAGTGGGCTCAAGGGGACCCAGTTCATCCCAGTTAATGTGTCTGAAGGGGAATTACCATTGATGCTGTTTTTTTCCCTTTAGGTCAGAGATCAGGCCTTGCTGCCGTGTGCTGTGGCGGCCACGAATGACTTCACCCTGGAGCTACCCAAACTGCACCTAGAGACCTTTTCAGAGGAAGGGCTGAAGGGCAGGCCAGAGGCTGCAGCATTTCAGGTTAGAGTCTAAAATAATCCTGATTCTTGTTTTCGTTTTTAGCAACAAGATAGAACAAGAGATAGACTGCTATGAATGTGTGGAAAGCAAAAAGCTTCAAAACTTGGAGTCACAGTTGAAAGAGAAATAATTTCCATATATACTGTTGTATACGGTATTTCAGAGATGATATGAACTTTTAATTTTGCAGTTACAGCAAAACAAGAATATGACCCTGGAAAAGACAGGAATATGACCCTGGAAAATTACAAATATTTGAAAATTAATATCACTATACTCTACCCTCCTCTGCTTAATTTAAGCAAGACAAATGAAAAAATCCCCAAGATTTTTATGCTGCTACTTGGTCAGTATCAGATTTTTTCATATTACAGTTTTAGAATTAACAGTGATTTTTTGCACCCCTAATTTAAAAGAAACTACATTTTGGAGTGCTTTAATATAGAAGCTATTTCATTAATATAGGCTCATACACATATGTTCAAAATATTAATTTTGTTAGTAGGAAACAATGGGGAAAAAAAGAGAAAATAACTGAATATGTACAATTTTTTAGCTCAGTAAATGGATCCAGTGCTATGCCTCCTTACTGTTTTTAACTTTGTTATGTCTTCTATGCAAACTGTGCATTAGTCTTTATAGTTCTGCAGAACATATTGTTTTTAGAGTCAGAATATTTTATTTTCTCAATGAGAGAACAAAAGGCAATGTTGAGTACATAGTTCGTTCATTGTACTCTTCTGTCTGAAGCAGAAGAAAAGTAGTCAAGCAAAGTGCATGGACATTAGACAGTGCAAGTATTGCATTGTGTGTATACTTTTCTGTAGTAACCCTTTTTAATTTATTGTAGGTTTTCTATTCTAGATGCAGCATATAACTGCAGGAATAGGGTCACAAAATGAAACATTCAAGAAAGGCAGATTCTAAGTTGGAAATTTCTCACTGTTGCCCTCTTGAATGCATGCCATCCAATATGATAAAGATTTATAGAAACATGATAAAACACATATAATAAAGCAGTAATATGTAACACCTTGAGATTCCCGTGAACCTTAGTTAGCACAGCTCTGTGTCTTTAGCAGAGAGTAAATTGCGAATGGTTCCCGAATACAGTGATGATCACTTGTAAAGCTGTGCAAAGGGTTCCACAGGTGGTCTGTTTTCAAAGAAACCGTGATAGAAATCACCAGCTTTTAAATACTACTTTTCTCATTTCTATTCAATGATAGCAGCTACTATTTTTTTTTGTCCCATCCCAACTTCCATTTCCTTACAATGATTACAGAGGCATTTGCAAGACAGCCTGTCCTTTCTTTCTAAGAAGATGAAGAGAAACAGAGAAGATGAAGACAAACACACATTTGTGCAGAGTGCTTGTAGTATAGCTAATATGTAGTAATTTGCGTGCTGCATAGCTCGCCGGTGGTGCAGTGTTGTAAACCTACTTTTTTGTTCAGCTGACAGCTTCAGTTACACTTGGTTACTCTGTGCCTACTCAAACAGCACCGAAGCTTCAGTTTGTATCACTATGAAGTTCTTTTTCTCCTTCCCTTTCTCTTTTTCCCTTTCCATTCTTTTACTTCCTTTTCTTTCCCTCTCTCTCCTCCTCTCCCTCCTTCCCTCCCTCCCTATTCTTTCCCTGTCTCTAGTTACATCGTGTCCGTTTTGCAACTTTATAAGTATATGCAGAGATTTTATTATAAAATATGCCTTATATACCTATGAGTCAGCTAACTGATTTTAATTTTGCTGTATGCAAAGCTATATTAAGGGCCATTCTGTAATCTTGAATGAAGTAAACAGTTAGTAGTCACTTTATGGGCACTTATTCAGATCAGTGGAATTGTTTGCATACGTATTCTCAATAACTGCTATAGTTAGTTTGTGGCAAGTACAGCTCAGTTAATGACCTTATTATCTGCAAGTGTTAGTCATAAAGAGTTTTTCCCCAAGTCTAAATTTATTGATATTTGATGGTGTATTTTTAAAAATTGCATAAAAATTTAAGATCTTTTATTAGACAGTATGACAGGGATGATGCACTGGCTATCAGAACTGTTGAGTACTCACAGAAGATGGCATTGTTTTATTTTTATTATTCAGGCATCCAGTTTGTGGCAGGTGGCTAAAATGAGTACTTAATTATATATCCATTGGTCTCAATGTATCACTTCATCATACAAGAGAAAGAAGAAAAAGCTAGTGTATTTGTATGTGCATACACATCTTATTGGTTATCTTTGTTCCAAATTTTTCAAAAAGCAAGCAGCTCTTAAAGGCATTTTAAGTTAAATGATCTATCCTTAATTCACCTGATGGGCTCAGCAGCATTAGACATCTGTATTCCTTGTCATTGGGAATATGGGAAGCTTGGAATTTTTAAATTACTGTTGTCTGTGTAAATGTTTCTTGCAAAAAATATACTTTCTTTATAATAAAGAAGTGCAAACAATATTGACATAATGAACCTAAGTTGCCTAACCGTGAACTAAGCTTTGAGAATTTTTTTTTTCATGGCATGCTTATTAAATCTCTTGTTTTCTAGCAAATGGATCAAACATTCTAAATAACATGAAGGTTTATAGGTCTGATATAAATAAACTCCCTGTCTTTCCCAAATGAAACAAATGTGTAAGTGGTGCGCATCTCTTAAAAACTTTGTTGTACACTCTAATTTAGACCTTTAGGTAATTAAATGAAATATTTTGCTCACACAGTTCTCTGTATCTTCTCCAAAGTATGCACTTTTTGTAGCGGCGCTTAGATTGCAAAATTATGTAGTAGGTGAAATGTTAAGTTATTCAACAAGAGTATCCTTGCACTGAGTGTTTTCTAAAGCCCCATACGAGTAGTGAAAGCATGACTTAATTTTTAGGCATTTATTAAATTATTGAGAACTGCAACAGAATTACTACAATAGTCTGAAAGTGTCACTTCAAGTGGATAAGTAAAGAGAAACATGAAATAGCTCAAAGAGTAAAATATTATTGCAATAGCTTTTAAACACTCTCTGCTGGTGTTTAATTGCTGTGAAAAATGTTATGTCACGTTGCACTATTTGTTACTTAGTTAAGTTTAAAAGTGGAAAATTATAGTACTTTCAAGCACCTGAAATGCACAAACACAGGATTTTAGATGTGCTATTCTAGCTGTGCCTGACTGTTCCAACTGGAGACAAAAAGTGGAACTGTATGTGAAACCTCCAATGAACACAGGATATAGGGTTAAAAAAGCATTTAAAATGACATGGCATTGCTACTTCTAGTAGCCTTGCTTGGCAGATGACGACTGAATCAATAAAGTTTATCAGTGCTTTATAAAATATAATATTCAATTGTGTTACATCTTTAGGAAGAGGATCAAGTTACTTAACTCTCTTTTCTGAAGGTCTTTATTTGCTCACAGAAAAATGGTTCATAAGATTAATTCTGAATTGTCTCAAATACTTTTACATCCAATATGTAATTGATACTAATGCCAAATGTTTTTACCTAAAAACAATGCATAAAGCCCCCAAATAAATCAGATAAAATTTAAATGTTCATGTGTAAATAATTAAGCATCAATGTATTCTCACAGCAGGTTTCTTCTGTTTGGAGATGTAGACACAGAAGAATAAGAACTGCTATGAAAAAAACTTCTTGAAGCAAATTTAGGTACCTCAGACACATATGTTAATGTTATATTTTATAGGAATTATAGTTGAATTATGCTAAAATGGCTTCTAAATATTTATGAACATGATACAACCTATCTGGAGATGTGACTCCAGATACTAGTTGAACACACGCAGGGAACTGAAAGGGACTTTGAGTGTTGGTTGACAGACAGCTAAACATAAGCCAGTAGTGTGCCCAGGTGGACAAGAAGGCCAGTGGCATCCTGGCTTGGAGGGGAAATTGAGTGCCCAGCAGGACTAGGGAAGTGATTGTCCCCTGGTCCTTGGCACTGGTGAGGCCAGAACTCCAATCCTGTGTTCAGTTTTGGGCCCGTCATGACAAGAAAGACATTGAGGTACTAGAGCATGTTCAGAGAAGAACAATGAGACGGGTAGAGGGTGAAGGGTGGCTGGTGGAGGCTGAGGAAGCTGGGTGTGTTTAGCCTGGAGAAAAAGAGGCTCATGGAAGACATTGTTACTCTCTACAACTACCTGAAAGGAGGTCACAGCAAGACAGGGCTTGGTCTCTTTTTCCAGGACAAGAGGTTCAGACTGGACATCGCACAGGGTCATTAAGCATTGGAATGGACTGCTCAGGGAGGTGGTGTAGTCACTGTCCTTAGAAGTTTTCAAGAAACAACTGGTCATGGAACTTAGTGCTATGATTTGATTGGTGTGGTGCTGTTGGTGCAAAGGTTGGATTTGATGATCACTGAGGTCTTTTTCAACTGTAATGAGTCTATAATTCTGTTAGTTTCTCCTCCAGGTGGATTTAAGATGGATAAGCTTTCATTTTGTCTTATATCTCTGTCTCTGCCTCCCTCTGCATTTATCTCTCTCTGCCAAATGCTCTCATGCTCTGCTGCCTGTCCCTCCTGCAGGCTCTCCACTACATGTATGTGTTCCTGACTGCACACTTGCATGTTGCTATGCTTGCACCAGTGATCCCGAATGTGCTCTGGTCTTTTACTCTCCTTCTCACTGGGTGTTGTCTGCTCACTCTGCCCTACGCATGCTTGTGCTTTTCTTCTGCCTGCTGCTCTGCCTGGGTCTCTCTCAGTCTCTGCCATTCTCTTCTGCATCCTTTGCACATCTTTCCAACTATCTCTTGCTTCTCTGCATCAGTCTTTCTGTTCCCACTGTCCCCCTGCCTCTCCCTCCCTCCTGCACCATCTTGCTCCCTCTGTCCCTGTCTTCAGCACACATCCATCTGCTCATGCAGGTTTAGAAAGTCCACATGGGATTTATATGTACTTCTTTGCTTTTCATAGGTGTTTTGAGGTAATTTGAAATTAAAAGTGCAGTAATAACATAGAAGCTTATAATACTGTTGGTATTATAGTCAAGTACTAACGTATCTTCAGTGTTAACATATAACTATTACAAATTTACAAAGTAAGTTCTTAATTTATGCATTCATGCATGATTTAGTCATGTGTTATCTAATTGTGTTGTAGGTCCATTTTTTCTAGTTAATTGGACAAACATAAATGTAGTTTTAGGAGCTTCCTAATGTGTATTTATTTTAAGTTATTTATTAATTTTAGATTTATGCTTGTTAGATTAGAAAGTGAAAGATAGGTATAATTCCGCTGATAATTTTCCTCAAAATAATAAATACTTCCTCATTCCTGTGTTTGCTTGTCAATAAAAAAGTTCTAACCAAATTGAGGAAGCAAGTGATTTCAAAGGTAACATTATAATTCTGTCATCAGATTTTATCCTCTGCATAGGGCATGTCTTTCAAACATAAATCAGTTCTGGTATGAGGACTTAATGAGATTAATTAATCATGGAGTAGCTACTTAAAAACTGAAATATTAGTATTTTAAATCTTGTACTTCTGTTTTAGAGCCTTTTTATTTTTTTAAAAGGATAGCTGTTGAAGAAAAAACATACTTTTTTTTCTCTTAATACTTCTGAAAAAAGAAATCTTTTCTAGAGTCTTGAAGATAGTGCAACATGCACACATTTTTGGTCTTTTCTTTTTGCTTATACCCTTTCACAAAAGAAGGAACTACCCATTGTACTATGGGGACCAGAATGTTGCCTCCCCTGGAATCAATTGTTGTTTCTTTTCAGGTAAAACTGGATCTTTATTCTCCAGAAGTTCAAGAGCTGCCATCAACAGCAGCTGGACTGCCCTCTCCCTCTTTTCTGCTCCTCTTCAAAAGGACTGATTTCTTACCTAGTGTCAAAATGTGCTGCTTCTAGAGCAGCTGACTACGAGCCTGCCTTTCAATATACTGTTTAAAGAAAAAGGTGATTCTTTATTACTTTAATGCTACTTAGTACTTGCACTTTGAGTTGGAATAGTCATAAATAAGTAAATGTTTTAAACTCTGTTAGAGTGGGGTGACACCTCTTGCAACTCTGACCTTTTGCAAACCTCAATTTGCCAAAAAAAAAAAAGTTGGTACAGGACTTAATTAAAAATAATTAACAGCTAAGTAAAATCTGAATAACCAGATTGAAGAGATGTAACGTGAAGAACTCTAATTCAATCTCCTTGAATGTGTTCAGCTGGTATCTGGAGTTTTGTCTGCAGATATCGGCTATATCATGATGCTAACTATTTAGAAACTACTTTAGCATAATTGTCTATAATTACTTTAAAACATAATATTAATGTATATTAGCAAAACACTACTGAAAACATAAGAAGAGGTATCTTCTAAATGCCAGTGATGTTGGAAATTTGCCTTCTATAATTTGAATTACAGATTTGAGTCACACCACTCCTCCTTTCTGTATCGTAACTGTGTGCCCAACTTCCTTTCCTCTTCAGAGCATTTTTGTTAGCAACCTTTTCCTCCCTCTTTCATTGCTCTCTCTCCTTTTATCATTTTCCCCTCTTATCACTGGTCTCTTTTCCTCACTTTCTCAGCCGCCCTTGCACTTTTTTGTTTCTTTCTATGCTATTTTTAATTCTAATAAATTAGTATACAGATGATATGAAAAACCTTTTCAGAGGGCTTTGTGGTTAGCTGGTAGCTGTTTGCACCACAACCATGGGTGCCCTATGGGACCATAATATCAAAGTCAGTATCTGTAATAATCAGTTCATCAATTGCTGAAAGGTGTCTCTTTGTGCCTGTGACACCACTAACTCCTGTCCAGCCCCTTTCATAAGCACTATTAGTTTTGTTACAACTTTTCATTTAAGATGTACTTGAATGCCAAAGTTAGTATATAATCATTTAACCTTTCAGTAGCCCTTCCTAATGGAAAATTTTCTTTCTTGACTGTCAAACATTCATGTAACTATCTGCCTTTGTCCACTGAGACTTTTTTTATGCATTTATATCTGTTGCATATGGGTGACCTCTTAGGAATTACTTGTGCTGACATGCAAGGAAGCTCTGTAAGAACTGTGTAAAATATGATCTTAAGTCACTAAGTTTAGTTAGTTTTCTCATGCTTGTAATCATGGGATTTTTTTTTTTTCCCCAGCTGGATTACAAATTCTTGCATCTTATATCAGGAAGCATTTTTCTTGTTTCTACTCACTATTCTTTCGTGAGAAATATTGCTCTAGAGTAATGGTACTCAATATGTACCCAAAGCTGCCTCTATGAACAAGTTCCTAAATGCTATAATTACAAAAATAAAAACATCATTCAATCATATAAGATATCAACTATAGTTTTCACAGCATCTTGTTTGTTAGGCAGATTTTCTTACTTTAGAAATCCTATCTTTCAGAACTGCATAGGTTTACCTGTTCATAGTATCTTCAGAAAAGGATTAATTTTGAGTACTGTGTAAATTTGATGTGACTAAATTTTTTTTTTGGTGTGTACCATTGTAGCACAGACAAATTCATTCAGAAGCATAGATGTTAATAATGTTGGTAATCATGTGGGTTACAAATTGAATTCATGAAGTGAATCCTGTGAAAAATTAGGAATTGTCTGAAGGTTTTTTTTCTACTAGCTCTTTTACTTACAGAAACTAAGAAGAAATGCTGAGCAATAGAAGTTAATAAGGCAGTGCATTTTATTACACAAATATTTAAGTAGCAGAAACATCGGACTGCCTTCTATTCTTAATTATATTTAAAATTAAAAAAAACCCCAAACCCAGACTTCAAATGTTGAAGCTTTTGTTTAGTCTTTTTTAGCTTAACAGCTTAGTAGACCTTTATTTTAAAACACATCTATCCTTTTATTGTTCTTATTGATAGCTTACAGAGTAAGAAAAAATTATTAAATATTGCACTGTATTAGTACAAAAACTTTGTAATGGAATCAGAGAGAAATTTCTGCCCAGATGCTGCATTTGATGGGCTTTGTAGTTAAAGACCCGGGAGAGGAAGGGTTATCTACAACCTCAGTGAGTTTATTATGGCTTAGTGATTTGCTGATTGATTTCATTTGCTGTCAGTTACGGCTCTCTTAATGTCAGCTTTCTTTGCATAATGCCTTGAAATAAAGACTGATGAAGATTTTTCAGATTGATGCCGCTTACATAAACTGACCCTGATTTGCCCTTCTGCATGACAATGTAAGTGACAGCAGTTAGATGAAAATCTAGCAATGAATATGCAACTTAAGGATTAAGAAAAACACAGTAAACCTTTCAGAATATAAAATTAGACATAAAAACCCAGCCTATTGTGTTATTTCCATACTTGTTCTGTATTGAAGGAATAAACTGGGATAGCATCCCATGTTGTATACTGCTGAAGTGAATTCAAAGAGAACAAGTTTTGGCAGGATTAAAAGTTAACCTGTTTTTTTTGCCAAGTTCCACCAATTTGTCCATAATTTATTTACTTTAAAGAGGTGTAAGTGGCAGGAACTGTTGTGTAAATTATGGCTCATAAATTAACATATATTGTTACCTGCAAATTTTATTTTTATGTTATTACTTTGCAGGAGTCATGACACACTATTTTGAATCCGTTGTCTTGATTTTTTCAGTTACTGAATTGTTTGATGGTCTAGTGACATGTGTTGCTAGTTTCCTAAAATCACAAATACCAATGTTTTATTGGACTGTGAAAAGAACAAAATCTTAGGATTCATACAGCCTATTGCTATGGGTATTCCAGGACTAATATGCTTTAGGTAGGACACTCAAATGGATACTTGTCCATTGCAGTACTCAATTTTGTTATAGTATTTTAAAAGTCTCCATTGTGATGTCTTCCCTCATTTTGGTCTCTTCCTGTTAGAAGCAAAAAGATGCTAAGAAATTCAGATTGAGGAGAAGATAGAGGGGGCTAAAAGGAACTAACAGAAATTTTGTGAATGTAGAATGTTTTGTAAACCTGAGTAATAGGGATACACAGCCGTCATGTTGGCAAGTTTACTTGCAAAGGATTGGACATTTCATGGCTTTTAAAAAGATAATAACTGTGGAAAGACCAGACCTGGAACCTTCCTAGGTTTTAGTTCTGATTTCTGATTTAGTTCTGATTTCTCTCTGTTCCTAGACAGATTAGGTGTTCTTTTCCAGTACCAGCACCCACTGGTGGGTCCCTCTCTTCCTAGTTGTATCACAATTGACAAATTCGAAAGAGAGAGATAGAAATCACAGTATCGTACCATTGCTACACACACAGAGGTTTGCACACACAGAATTAACAAGGTTGGAAAAGACTGTAAAGATCATCAAGTCCAACCTTTACCTAGCTGAACAACCTATCCAACACCAATCTAACGCCTAAACCATCTACACACAGTGCCAGAATTTCCATCCATCCATTTTCCCAATCTCAAATAATTATTTTTTTAAAGTGATATTATGCAGGATAAAGATTCCAAGTTGAAGTTTAAGCCCCTAAATTTTTACATGTGCATGCAAAGGCCACAGGACTGAGTTTTGAGCAGAAAGTCTCTTACATGTCAAAATGTGATGTTTGTCCGTAACTTGGCAAAGGTCACTATCTTAGATGCTTGATTTGTTCTGCATTTATTCCACATAAGACTTGCTGCAAGTTTTACTCCTTTGGGAAATAGACTATGGGACTGAGTAAATATTTAATATCTAGAGGGGATGTAGAATAGTAGTAAATCTGGTTGCCCCTGTTTAAAAACAGGTGGGGCAGGGGTAATTAAAAAAAAAAAAGAAAAAGACTAAGAAACAGGGCTAAAATGTCTCCAGAGTTTCTCCCAGCCTCCAACATTTTTGTTCATGGATCTTCTGAAACAAAACTATTTTTGTGTTCAGCACTCTTTTATTATTCCATTACTTTTTGAACCCATGTAAAGGCTAAGCGTTCATGCGACTTGCAGAAAAGACTTCTACAGCTTATCTGCATACTTTCTGAGAAACTACTTTCTCTGTGTTTGTTTTGAAAATGGCTTCTGCTGTTTAATTTAATCTTGTTAATAAATATTCCCATTTAATCTTTATGCTAGTCATGCTTTGGCATTGATTGTTACCTCCTGTTTGTGGACACTGTATCAGAAGTTGTTTCTTTTCAGGTTGCTTTCCTCATTTCTGAACTACAAGAGTGTGGAAACAGTAGAAATCATCTATAATTGCTAGAGTTCATAAGCTGTGGAAGTGATTTCTCTGTTATTAACATTCATAGGTACAATTACTCATAAGTGGCCTAACTGCAAGTAGTGGTCCAGCTCTGAAAAATGGTAAGGAAGTAGTAACCAGTTACTATCAGAGGTAGTTTAAAAAATGCAACCCTCCTGAATGTTTTTAGGTTATGATAGCCTGGGATTCTTGACTAAGAATCATCTTCTTTTTTGATCTCCACTCAAGTACATAATAGTGTGATGCTTGCCATCATTACCAAATTTGGTTAAAAAAGAGAAAGTTTTCTCAGTCTCATTATGGCAGCCTATGATTTCGTATCTTTTGCTTCTGATCCTGCTGATGAAGAATATTTTATGCTTTCTAAGCAAACTCATTTCACCAGTGCCTATATCCGTCAGCTGTTGATATAAACATCCAGTTTCTTTAGCAGAAAACATCACTTTATATCTTACGCTTCTAAGAAATTGGATCTAATTGTTGACTGTTGGCTGGAGCAGAAAAGGGACTGTAACAGCCTGTTCCTTACTTGCCAGGCTCCCAATTTAATAATTTGAAACATATTCTGCAATCTCATGGTAAATTTCCATTTAATGGAAAGACAAGAGGTGCAATTCCTGAAGATAGAGCAGAAAATCAATGTCTTCTAAAATACTCTCTTAAAAGGCACAGCTGGTATCAACACGCCTTTTGATTGTTGGTCTGAATGAGGACAACCAGAGCTCTGACATCAGAAAAGTTAATTCTTCTCTTTCGTTGAGGAAAGTTCCCAATCTGACCATTCATGATACTCTCTGGCAGTTGCACTTCCAACACCAGAGAGTTTAACTCTTGGGACCAATCCCCTCATGGTGAGTGGCTCCAGTGGCCTCCATGTTGCCCATTTGAGTCCCCACACCCCCCCACACACTAACATAGGCAGACCATATTTTCTTACTGGATCAACTTGAGGTTTCCCATAGCAGAGTGTCAAAATTTCATAAAGCAATTTATTCCTGGCACAGTAACACAAAAACAGCTGGAGGTGGGTCTCTCACAGAAGGACCCCCCCCAGACGAACCCTTGGCTTTTATTCCCTCACAAGGTCCCTGCACAAAAGTCTTGCTCTTCCCCTTGAGCCTTTGGGCTCCTGCCCCCACAATTCGTGTCCATGCATCTTGCTGATGTCACCAGTCTTCATCTCTTTTATTGTCCAGAAGGTCAGCAATTCTCATTTCCTGCTGTGTCTCTCAGTGTCCGTTCACTTGGCTGGCTCATGTTTATGCCCTGTGTTATCCCAAAGTTTTGGCATTTCTTGGCATCTTGTCTTCGGCTCTCATCCAGAGCTCAATCTGCATCTCAAACTATGTCTTCTGATTTGAACTACCTAGATAAGAGATATTCCTCATCCAAGTGAGCACCATTCTCACTTAGCTTGTTGACTTCTTGCAGCGGAAAGGCCAGACTTCATTATGGTGGAATCTCACTCATCCACCAATTTTTAGCATGTGTTGATTGGGATTTAAACCTTTCTGAGCTGAGGTAATCCATCATTTTATATGACAAATACCAAAAAGGCAGAGAAACAGAATCACTTTTTCCCAACAAGGGTTTACTTCAGCTGTACATCCATTGTTAGTGGAGCTAGATATTCAGACACGATACCAATTATTTTATTTGATCTCCTTCCTCAGATTACGATGATTAAAAGCAAACTTTAAGAAGAAAATACTTTATTTGTATAATACAAAGTGTTAAGGTTAGCAAATTGTCAAGCTCAGTGGTGGTGCAGTTTTGTCAGACACTGCCTTACTGCTTTGTAAGGAGGGATGATATGTATGCTCATTGTGAGTGTCACAAGTAGGACTAGTGTGTACTTTAAATTTTTTTTGACTCCTCAAATTTAGGAACAAGAGCTATTGTCACTGAAATTTCTAGTAAAACATTTTCATAACATAAATTAGGTCTTGAAAGCAAATCTGATTGAAAATCTGGAAATTTGCATTTTGGGGTTTTTTAATATAAATTTTGTCAAAGTTTAAGATTGTATGAAGCAAACTAGTTATGTCACTAACATCTCAGTTTAGGCAAAATGAAGGGAAGACACCTGTCCATGCTATGGCAATGGACATGAGATTAAAGGTGTGCCCATTAACTTGAGAAATGCAATTCAGCTTTTCTTGATCATTATGTTCTCTACAGAGACAGTCGAGTGCTTTTTTCTGTGGTGGCATCATGACTTTTGTGCATTTAACTGAAGTTTTGGTGAGAAGCCAAAGTGAAATTGCTGTTCAACCTAGCAGGTACTCTTTTGTATTTCCTTGCAAAATTACATAATGTTGTTTTACCTAGGATGAAATAGCTATGTTGAATTAAGATGCAGTGCTACCATGAGCATTCCTAAGAAAAGCAGAGGAAATGAAGTAGGTATTTCACAAAACTTTTTTTCTAGCCCTTAGTCTCATTAGATTTGAGCATTCACCTAAAATCCATTATGAGGATTAGGACTCAGTAATGAGTGTTTATGTATGATCCACATAATGGCAGTTGCCACACTGATGAAGCCTGCCAGAAGGGGCCTTTGTCTCTTCTGGTAAATGGCAGCTAGAGCATAGACTATCCTCAGCTTTTTGCATGGAAATACAAAGTAGACACCTTTCCCCCTTCTAATCACATGTAAAACATTTTATCTACTTTAGTTGGAAAATGCTTTAATCTCCAATCGAAAAGCTGGTTCTTGTGGCCAAGAGGAATAATCTATATCCCTTCATAGCTTTAGTCAAAATATTTAAGCAAATGTCTATACTGAGCCCAGGTTTTGCTGGGTGATCTTTTTTTCTTTTGAGTCAGCAGTGGTTAAAACGAAGTATTTTTCATGAGTAAAGCGTATTTCTTTGCTAAGAGTAATTGAAATTGGTCTTAATTAACACAACACTCTTTAAAAACAATGGAAACCCAGTATTTTAATTTTTAGTAAGCTACTATTTTGGCGAATAGTTGAGTTTGTTACTTATGTTGGATAGTTTATGGACAGCATTTCAAACAGCAGAAGAGCTTTTCAGATTTCACATTTACCTTTTGTGTGAAGTATTTCAGATTTCTCTACTTAGCAACTTGACAGATTAATGTCTGCTTCTTTCCCTTCCTTATATTGTTCTTGTACACATGCACCTGTAATTAATCAGTACATTTTAGACTTAGTATTCAGGTTATATTTATTTATAAAAATTGTTTTGCTTATATAGGATTCTTATCCATATGTAGGAGTTCTTTAAAGTAAGAAAAATATGGCTTTAAAAATTGATTCCACTTCCATGAATTTGGTTGTGGAAAACAGAATTCTATGCTTTGACTGTTGTACATCATTTCTAATTCCAAGATGTCACTTCAATAGCCAAAAGCAACATCATCAAGATTCAGACAACTTGTACTTTCACTTGACATTTCACCTGAATTTTGATGAGAAGTTTTGCTGTCTTCTTCCTCCTTAAGATTGAATGTGTGATGGGACACTGTCATGTTCTACAATAAAACTGCATCCTGACTTTTCTGTAGTGACTGATGCTGTTTGGTTCCTCTCATCAGTGGAAATATATTATGCTCACACTAAGCAGATGTTCATCCTCACAATTGAGACACTAATGTGAACTTCTTAGCATTTTCAGTGACTACTTGTCTCTCTTTCTTCTCTGTCTAGAATATACACTGCAAAAGAAGTATTCAGGGTACCAGCCTGAAATATTAAGTTTCCATTTCTTTCTCAATAAAACCATTTGCTTGAAAAATTCTCTTCCTCGCTGTCAGACTGAAACATTAGTTTTGAATCAAAATTTTGTGAGATGGTTGGAAGAGGTACAATGTATTGGTAGCATTTTCCCAATAGCTGTAGCTTGAACTGCAAGTTCCTCGTGGCAGCCAGTGTTTCTCCTTTACATTTTACTGTGCTTGACTTTGTGTAACAGACAGGGAGAATGTCATTGCATGCAGACATTGTTGGCCTATAAAAACTTGCATTTCCTTCATTTTGTTAGATGGTAATTTTCTTGCATGGTCCAGAGATATTTCTGAGTAGTCAGGGGTGCAGGTAGCTCATTTGCTATGAAATTCTCGGGACGCTTTCTACCCGAGTATACCAAGAAATATATTGATCTTAATTTGTCAGTTTCTAAAAGATTGATGTTATTTTTGAAAATCTTACACTTTGTAATAATTTTCATGGCAATTGTTGTGGTTTCCAGTAGAAGCAACTTTTCCATCTGTCGCTATCAATTTCAATGCTTCCTTTTCAATTTTCTTGTAGGAAGTCATGTCATTACCTCTTGCAGAGAATCTAGCCTTTTATTTAGAGCTTCATTCTCTTGGGCTATCCTCTGAGACCTACAGGGTAAAGTAATTGTTATTGAAGCGAAGGGGATAGAGTTAGGCCCCATGTGTGGCACTGAGTCAGCTTTCCTGGAGGAAAAAAAAAAAAGTTGTAACAAAACTGACCTGTTTTTTGGCACATTTAAATTGTGCATGCCACGCTTGAATGGAACTGAACGAAAAGTTTAGTGTTGAAATGAGATACAAGGAGAATAGATCATTAAAGAAGTGCCAAACAGCTGCAATAGTGCAATTTTGCTGGATGCTGTTTCTCTTGAGATTTCTTCCTGGTGCCTGAGAAGCTGCTGTATTTATATCCTCCACTGATGCCACTATACATTTTGTACTGTGGGTCAAGGCAGCCAAGATAGGTTTTCAAATGATAAAATATATATAGGAGAAATTAATTTTAATCCTTTCTTCTCCAAACAAAGCTCTCTTATACCTGTAATAAGTATCCTGAAATCTTTCTGCTTAGAAAAACAAAAAGTATATATTTTTTTCTGGATTCATTTTAACAAATCTTATTTATGTTAGTTTGAAACAAGGCATTAATGACCAACATAGAGAACTCTACTCCATGGAATTTTGCTTTCACACCAGTTGTTTTTGCCTGAACTCTGCTTCAGCCAAATTCTGTACCATAAATGAAATTTCCATTTTTTTCAGATTCTCATGTAAGCAGTTGGTTGTACTAGAGTTAAATCTTTCATTCTTCTGAAGTCCATTCATTATTCCTTCTCTTGTTCTTTTTTATCTTTTGTATATGTAGCCCTTGAGTATTTTACTGCCTGCTAACAGTGGTTTTAGTTGAATTTCCTGAAGGGAGAACCAAACCATCAAATGTGAATTTTGACTTTTTTATAATTTGTTGGTTGTTTTTTTTTAAGTAGATGGTTTTATTATTGTGATTGCCACATGATGATTGATTGCTGATGTTACAAAGTTAATGCTTATATCATCAGAATATTAGTCTTTTTGACACCTTTTAATAAACATCATTTTAACCTAAGGTCTCCTTCCTGAAGTTTTATTCCTTCCAAAAAAGAGATACAGTTCTACAATAAGAACAGGCCCTTTAAGACTCTGAGCTAATGTTATAGCATGGATATAAAAATAAACTGATTTTTAACAACTTGGTATTTTATTTGTAACTCTGGAGTAGTCTAAAAATTTAAATGCAAATTCTCAGTCACTACTATTTGTGGCTCATAATCCAAGTAGGTTTTTTAAAGTGTTCTTAGTAGTGATGCACTGAGGACAAGGGAGACTAGAGATACCTTATTTTCATTTGGAATTTAAAAGGCCATTTTTATAATGTATAATAAACACATTAAAACTTTGATGAGAGGTTTGTTAATTTGCATATGCTGATCTATATATTTCTTGTCATATGTTTCCACTGTAACTTAATTTAGAACAGCTGAAGTTTGAATAACCTATGAGTTTAACAAATTAATTTTTAAAAAGATTGATTTTCTTTTTGTTTTTCCAGTTTCTTGATGATTGTTATGTAATTTGTCAGTATTAGCCATTTTTCCTTTTAAATAAAGTGCTCATGAAGTTTGGAGTCTCAGTCTTGTAAACTTACAGCTAGTTATATGTGCAAAAGCTGTTTTACAGCATCTACAACATTGTGCACCTGAAAATTACTGGTTCTGAAGTAGTGTACAGAACTAGGCAATGACTGGTTATTCAAAATTAGAAGGAATGTTAGAATAGTAGAAGGAATGTTAGAAAAAAATTGTTTTCACACATCCACTGGAGGACTGTCCTAAGCTTAAATCTTCTAAATCCTTTTAAAGATTAATCTGGAGAAAAAACTCATAGTTTAAATATTGCTATTTTGCTGGTTTGTAGTTTATAAAAGCAACAACTTAGTTTATTTTCTTTTTACTCCCAACTTTGATTTCTCAGCTTTACCAGCCTGTAGCTTAAAACAAAAAATTTTATGCACGCCCTCATATTACAGATGAGACATCCTTGAACAGGTTTGTAAGGCCATTTCTCCACTCAGAATCTTCAGGCCCTTTTTCTAATTGAATATGGATCAAAAATTTAAAATCCTTTTTCCCTCTAGAATGTAAATAGTACTTATATGATTTTTTCGAAATTTTCTGATTTACTTTGTACTTAAAGATGGTTAAAGTGCTCTTAGGGATTTTCTAGATGGAGGTACTGTTTTAAGTGTTAAAATAGCTGTAGAAAAAGAGATTGTTAGAAGTACTTAGGCTTAAAATAATTTTTCCATTGACAGTTATATTTGAAAATGGAACTTAGGCATTCTTGCAAATTCTGTGCCTAGTCCAGCATCTTCATCATAAAAGCATTCTTTTTCCCTGCCAGTGTTATGAGTATACTTCTATCCTGTGAGTTGCAACCACTTATGTGGAAAGTCATGCATCTGTTTTCATGAAGCTGCATGCGTCTTGTCTTAGTGTTGGAGAATGAGTCTCCCTTCGCATTTAAGACACTTTTGGCTTTGAAAACACTCCTACCATTTACTTCTGCCATATCAGTAGCACATGGTGCAGAATGTTAAATAATAGTGATATCCTCTATAAAATAAAGCGTTGTGGGGACTAAAAGAAGCAGAAAAAAGTCACAGGAAAAAAACATTCAGCATCTGATTATTTCCTCTTTTTGTCTTTGATTAATGAGTAGTATTTGCTTACAATTTATGCTTTTAAAATTGGCATTCCTGTGTAAATTTCAATATAAACTTGCATCATGTTTCATCCTTAGGATATCTTTTAATCACTGGATTAGTTTGGACTTGGAAGGGACCTCTGGAGATCATCTCTTCCAAGCCGTTTGTACAAGCAGAGCCTTTTTGAACAGAAGTCATTTTCTGGTGTATATTTTTAAAACATTTTAATTTGTAACTGAAGACAAATTTTTATTTTTTTATGGTCTGTTCCCTGTTTGTATGCTAAAGTATTACCAACATATTCCAAAACAAAAGTGCTCACTGAAAGGCAGATCCTGCAGATGTGTATGAATGTCAAATGTTATGTTCTAAAAATTATTTGGGAAGGTTGCTGAAACATGTCATTTTTATGTATACTTAAGAACTATACATACATCTTATTTCTATGTGTACTTAAAACCAAAAGAAAACTCTTCTTAGCAGGAGAGGAAAAAACTTCTGCAGAGCTAGATTTGCCTTCTGGGAAATACTGTCAACTGACTTTCTTGATCATGGAACAGTTTTCAGAGGTGCAGATGTATTTGTATCAGTAATATTCAAATAGGGATCTAAATTAAATTTCTAAACTCCTTTAGAGATGCATTTAATCGTGAGGTAACAGATCTTATAATTTGAAAGGTTCTCTGACCACTCTGTGTTTCAAGTTTTCTAGTAAGTGGAGCTTTCGTATGACAGAAAACAGATGGGTTGCTCAATTTGTGACTGATGCGAGCCACGTAGAATCGTTCATGCTTTCCAGTGGCACATCTCTAAACCCAATGTCTTTCTCCAGATGTCATTTAGAATAAATATTCTGCACACTCATTACATGAATTCCATGCCACCCACTGGTGACCCAGAAATATTGTTTGCTCTAACCTGGTCCTGAGCAAGAGAAATCTAAATTTGCTGGGGGATTGGGATATACTGGAAAGATTGTGTACTATGGATGCATAAATGCTACCTTCCACATTGGTAATGAAACATCAGTAGCTGCAAAATCACTTCTTTCTGGACCAAAAGGAATTCTGGAACTCTTAGGGAAAAAAAAGTTGCTGTATCTGAAAACAAAAGCTTGTGAATACATTTTTCCTAGACTGAAAATTTTCAAACTTATTAAACTAGAAAATTTAAATAGTTGAGTAGATCAGCACAGAATTAGGAACTGCTATTTCAAATAACTGCATGGATGTAGAGTGGCTGTGAAAATGTAGGATGAAACTGTATAGGGTAGCGACTTCACTAGCTTTGTTGCAGTAGAGGTAAAAGGAAGAAAGTGGCAACATCTCTTTTCGTTCTATTTCAGTGATATCTTTACATATCATGTGTGGTAATCAAAGGAGCACATAAGATTTTTTTGTGTGAGATTTGAGACAGAGTTTGTTATGATACATTGGTATGACCCTTGCTTATGAGTCATAGGCCCAGTCCATAGACCCATTTCAATGTGTCTAATTTTTAACATGTGAACTGTTGCCATATGAAGACTCTCAGGCAGGTTTACATATCCACATTCTCGCTTGGTATTGTTTTTGAAGACCTACAATCATGTTGAATGTAGAATAAAATATTTTAAAAGCAGGTTCAAAGATGATAGTGGCAGACTTACAGAGCTATGTGAATACACTTTTAATACTAATGCAATAGTATTTAGGGCATTTTGGATAGTCTTTCTGATGAGGCAAGTTACAGTGGTATTAATTTGCTACTGCTATTTTCTACATTTCGCAATGAAATAATTGATTTCAACAATGCTAACTTTTATTTTGAAAAGCAGTAATGTGTTTGAGTACAAAGAAAGGAAAACAGTAAAATCTTTGTGAATGCCTCTTTGTGGCACTAAGTTTATTTTTGTCTCTATCACAGCCTTATATTCAAAAGGCCAATTTCATATTGTGTCTAATACGTTCTTACAGTAGAAACTCACTACAGATCATTTCAAAGGGGAAAACTTTAACTTATAAAATGTGATTAACCAGTTGTAAAGGAGAACAATAATCTCAACAATGTTAGATTATCTAGGGTAGATTTAAAGTTACCAGTAATGTCAAATCATTTGTACTCTCTTGTGCTTCTAGCTTCATTATCACGCTGATCAATATTACACGACTGGGACATTCTTCCACTATATATATGAAAACAATTATATTTCCCAACTATATTTTAATCAGATTACTTACCTTTAGAGATCTGTAGGTTTACTGTGTTTCTTTTGTTTCTGCCAAATTAATTTTCTTAACATGAAGTGAGAGGACTCATTTTGAAAGTGTGAAAATTTACCTGAAATTGTGTAGTGGTTCTTTGTAAACAGAAATTAAACACTCACTGAGTCGTAGTTAAATAAAATGAATAGTAGCATAAACTGTTTAATGCAGGACTGTGTGTTTGGAAGCAGCTCATCAAAACACCCCCTTCGTATTGGGGTGTACAGCCATTTGCTTTTCCTCAATGCTCATGGAACACCTGTGTTTAAGTCCTGAGAATGAAATTTTGCCTGGGTTAAAACTTTCGTTTGATTTCTTCAATTGATAAAAATTCGGTCTTCTGTAATGGATTTGGATGTATGCTTTTTGCCATTTAATTGTAGCTTGCCTGGCACTGATGATTTATTTTAATTCCTAAAGGCCATGATTCAAAGTTTTATGGAAGTCTACCAACTTGCAGTTTCCAGAGCTGAAACATTAATGGGAGAAACAGAATCTCTTCAGCTTCACATTGCAGCCCTAAAAGTCCAGGCTCCAAACAGCTTGTCTTCATGAAAGTGACCTTACAAATGATAAGTCTCCTTTTCAAGTAATTGTCATTTGAATGTGGTTTCTTAGCCAGCATCTCCCTTTATGCTGTATCATTTCTGTAGGAAATACAATAATATTTATCTATAAACATAATAGAGCAATAAATCTAGTGTCCACAGAAACAGGGATTAATTTTACTACTTTATCTTCTACAAGGACCTGTTCATTGCTGCTGTCACTGGAAAAGTATACATTCTAATTTCTTTAGTTTTGGCAGTACAGTAAATAGTTGAACTTTGGACCTAGAAAATGTAACCATCTAGGATACAGCATGTTGAAATAGAATATTGTTAAACATGCATGTAAACAGAATGTTTATTAGGAGATTTGAATTTTTTTTTAGACAGTTGTGTTTATGAATAGTATTTCTCACAAAAGCTAAAAGCTTAAAATCCAATTTCAGAAATAATTTCTGGTCTAAAAATATTCTTGCCCACAAAGGTACTTGGATTTTTTTAAGGCTAATGAGGTAATTCTTCAGATCTAAAATCTCTCTCCAGGGGAATTATTGAATGCAGATTTATTTGTGTCAAACAGGCAGAAGGCCAGACACATAAACTGTAATAAATATGTTGCCAAGTATCTCTAGAATAAGACTGCATAGGATGTGCAACTTGCATACACTTGATGTATTTGTCCTCCTCCATTCCTTACTTTTTCACAGAGGACAGAGGAGAAAGATTTGGAGTTTGTTGGTTTTTCTTGTTTTGTTTTTTTGGAGTTACTTTGTTTTTTTCTTGTTCATTTGTTTGTTTTTGTTGTCCCTTTCTCTTCTTTTAGTCTTGTGTAGCAAAGGACAATAAAGAAATGATGATTGTTTGCCTTCTTTTTTTTGAAATTGATCTGTAAGAAGAGAGCTGTCACTATTCAAATGACATAAAAACACTTGTAATTGTATATTCAAAGACTCTGTCTGTGGCTTTGGTTGTCTTCTACAGAGTTACATTAATTTCTTATCCTGCTTCTAACAGCACAATGGGAAATTATTGCAAATAGAAAATATTAATCACTTTTAACATTTTGTTAAAACATCAGTTTTAACTGAATTTCAGTTTTAACATTTTGACATGATAAGTGTTGAATGAGAACTTTATTTGTCTCTGCACAACCTTGCTAAGAAATGAAATTTCTTCACTGAAACTGCTTTTTGCCCCCCTCCAATGAGATTCTTTTGTTGTTTTCTGTTAGGTTTTTATGTGTTCTGCTGAGCCTGTGCCCACTGTGATTTTGGGCTGCTCCTATGCCTGTCTTTTTATTGTTTAAATCAAGATGATCCCTTGTGTTCTATGGATTGGGAAGTCTGCTGAACTTGCAGCAAAATTTGCTTTCATTTGGATTGAGAGAACTTTTAGCAAAGATGATACTAGTCTTGTCTGTGAAGGACCATGCAGCAGCTTGTTATGTTACAATGAAAACAAACACCTTACATTCCTCAGCTCTCTAATGCTTGTGATTAGCTGCAGTGCTTTTTAAGTAATTAAATTTTTTTAATGCTTATACATTAAAGTAATTTTTAAGTTATTTTTTAAGTAATTTAAGAATTGTAATGCTTATGCAGTGTCATTGTAAAGATGATAATATTTGTGTTATGGAAGGATCTACTGGCCCTCTGGGAAGAACAATACTTCTGCCTTTAAATGCAGTTTAATTTGAATGTACGCATAAGCATTAGTAAGAAGTGCTTTAAAATTTTAATGTCAAGACAAAAAAAAATAAATCTAAATGAGGGCCTCAAGTTGCCATGAAAAAAGTATAAGTCATTAAAGTATATTTTGTATATTTGGGTTTTCTGTAAATCCTATCCCTAATAGTTGTGGAAGTTATATTAAGAATGACGTGTAATAACTTGAAGCATCACAGCTTTGTGGAGTGACATTTTAATGTCTCAGTTGATACTGTTCTGTTCTGGTTATGTTCTGCATTAAAAAAAAAGTAGAACAGGTGTGGGTTTTTTTCTTATTCTAAATGGAAGGGAGTAATCACTTCTCAACCATGTATTTACTTTCAAAATTAGACAGTCTTTGTCAATTATAATTAACTGTGTTCAATCATATATCCATTGCAGGCAAAATTTCTCATGTAGGACACAAACACAGCAGTTGGACTGTATTAATTGCAAGCCTTCATGTGTTCCCTGAACAGTAACCTATTGCTCAATGCTGAAATATATTTTTGAAGTTTTGCAGTTGTGTATCATGTGTAGACTCTTACCTTACCTATGAGACTGGGTTTTATCTCACAATGTTGCGGCTGTCTCTTGATGTCTTTTATGCTAGTTGCATAAGGATCTTACCCTTCCAACTGCCCATTTCGTGCAAGTTTGAAACAATCATCGGTATTAATCTTTTCCATGTTCAGAAGGTACTGCTTCCCTAATTGACTTTTTTCTACTGATATTTCCTAACTACAGCACCTTCTATTCACACCATTTCTTCCCTCTTCTGTTGCTTTGGGTTTTGCTGATAGTTGTAAAAACAAAATTG
This sequence comes from Serilophus lunatus, assembly GCA_013399895.1. Lineage (NCBI taxonomy): Eukaryota > Metazoa > Chordata > Aves > Passeriformes > Eurylaimidae > Serilophus > Serilophus lunatus. The sequence continues at coordinate 48,640 of VXBA01003364.1, forward strand.
ATGGCATCGGTGATACTCATCTTTTATCCAAGACTGAATTGATATCTCCATCCCACCACTCTGCCTCTAGTCCAAGCACTTTCCTTCCAGTCAGCAGTGTTTAGATTATGAGATTGCTATGTGTGGTCATGCTAATGCCAACAGAGAGGAACGGGAAGGAGTATGATTATGATGGACAGAGATGAGATAAACTCTGGGAGCACTGCTTATAGAGAAGAGAATTATTATGTGGGGAGAAGTTAAGTTAGTAGCAGAATGTCTCTGTACTCTTCATTACTGTCTGTTGTGTTCATCTCTGATGATTCTTCCTCTATGCAGAGAAAGACCTTGCACGTTTTTAGCTCTTGCAATTCTTTAACTTTCAGTATGGATGAAAAACAGTTTAGGTTTTCTACCTGTCCTCTCTCTTTTTTTTTTCTTTTTTCTTTTCTGTTGTTCTCT
>VXBA01003364.1:49085-113433 GCA_013399895.1 Serilophus lunatus
TTTTTTTAACTTCTGTTGTTTCTTTCTTCTTTATCAAATACTTCTGAAATTTTCCTCACATTTATAAATACTTAACATTTTGTAATGGTCTTTTCTGCCCACTTTCAGCAACATCTAGTAATAAAACACCGTGAATGGACTGTTCTTCAAGGTTCCTTTTTAAATGAACAGTTGACAGTTCTGAATTCTTACCAGTACTTAATTCTGCTGCTTTTATTAATTTTAATTCTTCTTCAGATACATTACTTTATTACTATACTTTCACATTCATTCAGAGATACAGTAATAAGTAGACCTTGAACTGAGAGCTATTACATGTTGTATTGTGCAGTAGCGTAGTCATAAGCAATTACTTTGTAGGTGCTCTGGGTGCTATGTGTCATTGTACTTAGTCACAAGCATGTGAATCCATGGTGTTTGTTTCTATAAGCACAGTGTTGCAGGGCATGGCTGCAGTGACACTGTCTTTCTCCCATGCAATTTGTTTCCTTGTCACCAGTTCAATCTGTGTGTTAAGGCTAAGACTTGGATCTAACAGGGATACATTGTCCTAAACTTAGAACTACGAGAATGGAACTGGAAAGAAAGGAAAAAACATTCACTTTTCCACTTGATGAACAGAAGAAAGGCACTCAGTTCATCCACATCTTGTTCAATGTTGGAGAGTGTCTTTCATGGGCCAAAGCCATATCTCTGAAGTAGCTGGAAGAATTCTTCCCAGGTGTTGCAAGCAGATAGGTCCTGGCTTTTTTGCTACCTCATGCTAGCCTTATCCACAGTTGAACTTGTTTTGTGAAAGATTTGGTGATACTTATTCTTAACTAGCCTTGCAAAAAATAATTAGACTTTTTATTACTACTCTCTGTCTTGATGTGTTTTCCCAGAAATAGTCTAGGAGAGAATTCAGTAAATATGAACCTCAAATAATTGTAACTTTTACTCAGTACTGTTAATTACTAGTATGTGGTTTAATTGCTGTGAAACATGTGAATGTTCCTAAAATGATAGTAAGTAAAGAAAAATCTTACAGGCCCACAAGGAAAATTTTCCAACTACTGAGATAGTCATAGCCATGAAAGTGTGGAGATATCAGATGGGCAAAAATAGAAAACTCTATCATAAGAATTAATGTAAGACTGAATCCACCAAGCAGTAATAGTAATAATAATAGTAATATCTCCCAGAAACTATTTTTTTTAACTGAAATATTTCCATTTCCTACCTGATTTTAAGCAATTGGCATCATTTGCCAGCCTTATTGCATAACAAAAGAATGGATACATCCTAATGCAAATCTTCACCTGGTCATGTGCTATTGCTTACACAAGTAATAATTGTAATTGAACAGTATAAATCATGTAGTTTACAATAACAACAACAACAACAACAACATGAAACCAATACTATAAATCACATTATGTAACTTAGGGCAAGGTGTTAAAAACCAGTTACAGTAATCCAGCAACACATTTTCTATTTTGTAAATACTTCCTCCTCTATGCAAAAATTTTTCGTACTCAGTATTCTAGGTATGTGAACTTTAAACTTGTCAGACTGTTGTATATGAAAATTATAGTAATTTGATTAAGATGTTGCCTATAAGGCAAAAGGCTCAGTTAATAGAATCCATATGTAATTAAAGTGCAGAACCAAATGTAATCAGACCCCAGTGACTGGTGCCTTCATATTGATAGTTTTACAGTGGCCTCTGGGGTTGAAAGTTTACGTTAAAATTACTAATGTAGCTGTGCTCCAGAAAAACGGCAGGGCAGTTCAGCTGTTGAAATGGGTATGACAATGTCCCAAAGTGACAGTCACACAATGAAGGTAGTTGATAGTCTGAATTTTAGGGGTGTCTTCCACTTGGCAGGTGGAAGAAGCACAAGACTGCTATAGAATATTAGTCAGAGAATTGTGTTCTGCAGCAGCACTGCTACATAAACATTCACAAGTGGGGGATCTTGCTGTGAGCAAGTAATGGAGTATTTTTTTTAATAATGTAGTTACTTGATTTGTGTGAATTCATGTTTGAATCATCTGAATGTTATAGACAAAACATCATGTACCAAGCCACAAAAGAAGTTTAAAAAAAATTTCTTGAACTCAAAAAAAACCCCCAAAACCAAATATTTTCTCTGGACAGTTTTAAGACTTGACATCCTGTTTTAGAGTTCTCTAATCATCACCAGTACAATTTACAATCAGAACACACAGAGAGCCAGTTCAGACCAGCTCATCTGTTGACTTTGGCAAAAGCCCTTAATCTCACTCTGTGCAGCTGCCACTTGAGACCTGGGGACTCGGCAGAGAGCCGAAGGAGGGTGGGATGCAGGGTTGGTCAAGGCATGAACACATAGGCCTACTTCATTTCAACAGCCATACACTGCTTTTTATTTTTTTTCATTTTATAGCCTTTTTTTTTTTTTTTTTTTTAAGCCTGAAATTAAATGAGGACCTCTCATGAGCCACGGCGCTCCAGGCATAAGAAATTGTAATGTCTGGCTTCCAGAAACTGTCCCGTCAAAATGTGCTTCTGATTAGGTGGCTTAATTACAGCTGTGAAAACAATGTTGATTTAGGCCTCAAGATTCCAGTGCATGTCAGCCGTTATTAGCTAGCCTTGGACTGAAGCCACCATTTTAAAACTCTGTACCACTAAAGTCACACACTGCCTGACAACTTTTTATTTAGGCAGAAATGTTGCCAGAAGCAACACATTTTATGCAAAATATTTTTTATTGCGCAAATTTCAAATGTGACACTGTTGATAGACATAAAATGGGTAGTTATGGATGGACTTCACCGTGTCCAAAACCTAACTTTTGCAAAAAAACCCCATCCCAACATCCCTCCCCCAGCATTTCAAGTATTTTTGTAAAGTTTGACTGACATAATGCTTAATTTTAATTCCTCTAATTCAGTTTTATTCCAAATTCAGCATGTTGGTTTAACCACCCAATTTTATTGCATCTAAATTTTCCTGACAGTTTCATTTGCTGTTGGGAAATAAAATTGCCATTTTTTGCAACATGGGAAATAATGGCTAGTTTCAAAACCAATATGTTTGAAACTTCCTTTGCCTGAAGCAGGTTAAGGCACACACTCAATTTACTTTAGGGGAAAAAAAGCTCATTAAATAGTTTTTAATATTTTAATATAATTTAAGTAACTGCTTTCACAGTGGGAAGGCTTATTAGGTTCATGTATTTACACCTGGAGAGAGGTAAATATTTGGGTAATTAGGTGATTTTCAATAGTTCAAATTTTCAGTTGCAGGGTTAATGCTGTAAACATTGTAACTGGACACAATGAGTTCCCTGCATTTATACATTACATTTCCACTTGGAGCATTTTAATTTTGAGTGCTTAAGAAAAAGGGTTAGGTGGAGTCAGTTTGGTTTTTGTTGGATTTAGGTTTTTCTTTTTTTTTCTTTTTTTTCTTTGTTTGATCTGTTCTTCAAGTTGCCTTATTGACATGAATTGGCTAAGGAATGTGAGCAAGGGGGTGTGGGTGTTAACTCTTGATAGAGGTTGGTACTTCTGAAAAACCAGATCTACGTTTTCACTTCACAGTTGCTATGGAATTCCAAATGTCCATGCTGTATGGTTTAATGGAAACCATGACGTTCCTAAATAACAGCAGGTTCGTTCCAGTGTTAAGCACAAAACAAATCTTTTAAGTCATTGGCTGCGTCACGAAAAAGAGGGTCATGTTTTCAAGAAGGTAATCCCTTTTCTTTCTTTCTTTCCTTTTTNTCCCCATGGTTTGAGTTTCTATGGCATTAGAAATGTGTTTCTAGTGAGGTCCTGGAACTACCAGCTCACAAGCCAGGGTCCTAAGTTCCCAGAAATGAAAACAAGACACTTGGAACTTAAAGCTGTATTCATCTCTTATCATAAACTCAGGTCAGTGCAGCAATTAAACCTCCAGGAGCAACTAATTACAAATAGATTTAGAGAAACTAATGATTTGGATAAAGAGGCAAATTTAAACTATAGGTGCAAGTTTGTCCCATAACAAATCACCATGCACTCATTCTCTGCCTGCAGCAAATTAGCGGAGAACGAGGTAGTGAATGCCTACCTTTATTCTGTTCCGGTTTTGCAGGAGAAATACTGGAACGAGCTAGTCTTCTATTTTCTTTGCAAAATAGAAGGTGAGAATTCCTGAAACTGAATGTTTCAGAAATGCTCCAGTTGCTGTGGAGGACAACTGTGATTTGGGAGAAAGCCATGTGATGCCATGTGATTTTCCTTATCAGACACTTTTGCTGTGGTCTTTTAAAATGTGTTTCATTGGTAATATTCAATGAGTTTTTTTCACGCGATGCACACATTTGTTTTCTGTTTGCCACACACCTGTTTCTTTTGCCTTCTTCCTATACTTGTCAAAGGTGCATTTTCAGCACACAAAATTTAAAGAAACTTTCATATATTATTACATATATTGTTAATGCTGCAGTAGAAATAAAAGTATTGGGAGAGCTAGACAGGCTGTTATTTTGAGAACTGGATATTATAGACCAGGACATTTAACCCTGGGAAAAAGTTTTTACAAAAGAACAGAGCCAAGGACACAATTTTACTGGCTTTATAGAAGAAAAGGAATATTCTCTACAAAGGCAGACAAAATCACTTCTTTCCAGACTCAAGGACTTTTACTCAGGCCAGAAGGTGCTTCCTCCTCCCTTTTGAAGAAGTTATTTCAAGAAAGAGAGCCAGGTAGCTTCTATTATTCTCTGCTAAACTGTGGGTTAAACATAAAGGGAATGTCTGTTTGTTCTGAGACTCTGAATTTGCTGAGAAATTTTTGGAGGGGATTAAAGCATAGCTGTGCCTGAATGAATCTAGCTCAGATACTTAAATGGCGAATGAATCCATACAATCCATCCTGTCATCTTCCTGATATTTTCTTGACATTTTAAGTTTAGATTTATGAGGTACAGCATTGTGAATAATTATTTTCTTGTTTTGACACCTGTTTGGTTTTGTTTCAAGCTAAGTATGTAAAGCACTTTTTATAAGGAGAAAATTCAGCGCTGATCTTCAAGCATTAGCTTTGATAAATAGTGCAAGATGTGTAGATACAACCTGTGGATTCAAGATGACAGATGGAAGTTTTTTATTGTCTTTTGTGCTGTTTCTTGTTTACTTTATACCTCTTCCTTGATCACAGGGGAAGAAAGATAAAAGTTTGACCTAGGGCAGTGTTGCCAGGAGTCTGCTTCTTTCTCAGCTAGTCTGCATGTATGTGCAACATGCCCCCACTCATAAATGTAGCATGGATAATGTTACATGCACCCATTAAAATAAAACTACTAAAAAAACCTACTAAAAATAATAAAATACGTACTTAAAGTTTTGTAAAGCAAAATCTCATGTTTAGAGGTTTATGTTTCCCTCTTGCCATTCCCTTTGGATGACAGAGATAGAATCTTAGCCCCACCACCAAAACATTTGGTGCCAGCTAGCGAGCAAACTTCCTTTTACAAGAAACAGCTCTCTCTGATACTTTGTCTCCTCTTAATCCCTGCTTCTGGTGCACAGACCAGGGGGAGGCCATGGCAGCAAAAGGCTGGGTATTGTCTCTGTCCTATGTCCCACATCAGACCTCTCTACTGTCAGAACTAACCTCACTAGTGCATGCAGAGAAGGGTAGGTCCTCCTCAGGCTAAAGGGAGATAGTCAGAGTGTTAAAGAAGAGTAGCTGCAAACCACAGCAGTTGTTTTGTGCCTTTCTGGAATTTATGAAATCAGCTTGTTTCTCTGTTGGTTTGCTCATGCTCTCTTCTCCTTTCTTCTCCTGTAGTTGTTAATATTTCCATACTTTTCAACTGTGAAAAAAATCTGTATGTTCCTTTCTGTGACATTTTTGCAGTAATGTGTTTTTTTTTAAGAAATGTATCTGTTTACCAGCTTCCATTTACTTGCATTTTGTACTTTTAAGTATAAAAGTTAATGTGAGAGACGAAGAAAAACTAAACCTTTGAAATATGTTAGAGAATATGAATTGTGGAGATAAAAAGACAGGAAATTCACTTATTGCATGAAACAATAAGATTATTCTTGTAATACTGACATGATTTAAGGGCACAGAGTCAGCAAGTTGCATCTTAGTGTTTCTTTGTATTGGGTTTTACAAATTTAAGACACGCTGTTTGATATTTACCCAACAGTTATTTATTTGCTTATTTGTTCTTGTGTATAAAAACTTCTAGTGAAATTCTATGAAACCAACATTATGAAGTAAGGGCACAGTTTTTCTAGTTAAACATAGAAAGGACCTATTTTTTCCAGAGACTGGACTCTGTTAAGCAGTTTGGCCTGTGGAATAAATTAGACATTGAGCAAATCTTGAAAATGTGAAATGAATACTCAGAGGATAAAGAGCATCATTGTCAGCTAAAAGGATGTTATAATAATCCTGATTATTCAAATAATACTTGTTTTCTTCAGTTCGTTTAATAGTTCAGTTAAAGAAAGGGATTTAGAAAGAAATGTGCTACTTAAGCTATAATTTTCTTTCACCAATTTACAAGAATTTGGGGGTTTTGTTAATTTGTTTCAGAAATGCCACCTTTTGGAAAGGAAGGGTCCTCTTTTTGTCAAGCAATCAATTCACCTTTTTTTTTTTTTTTTTTTTCATTTGTGATGGAAGGGAGGCAAGTTTACAATGCACAGTGAGTAACAAAATTTACTACGGGCAAGAGTAATGTGGTTAATCACCACCAGAATTTCCCTTCTACATGTGATGGTATTAGGAAAGCAGTGACATTACAATGATGAAAAAAATTCCATTTAATCCTTTTCAGATTATACAACTTCTTCAATTCCTGGAGGAATTCCTCTTTTTAGCACCAATAGAACTTTTAAGGTCATATTGCTTTTAGACTCCACACTTTTGGATCTGGATCTCAACTGAAATTGACCAATAAACTGCAGTTCACTCAGTAAATATCAACTTAAAGCTGACGTTGCAATAGTTGCCTCTCTTAAAACTGTATGTTCACCAATACCTTCAAAGTCTTTTGTCTGTCTAGGTATTATAGGTGATTTGACACATAGAGCCTCTGAAGGCCGGAACCACAATAATGAAGTAATTCACTGATTTTTCAGCTTTTGTTGAGTACTGAAGGCCTCCTTTGATCAGAAAAGGATCAATTCATATGGTGGTTATATGTATATGGTCAGTGACCAGTCTTTCAAAGCCTGTGTGACATCAAGTTTGTTTTCACACAGTCTAATAAATCCGTTGCCCTCTTTTGGGAGTCTGAGCATGTATTGTAACTCTACAGGGACTTTGCAAAGCTTCCTAACACTTGAAGTCATCCAGTTTAATTTTAATTTGTGTATGTCAAAACATCCTATTGCTTTATATATTTCTAGTTTAATTTAATAATTTACTGAAGTTTACTGGACTTTAAATACAAGGTATTTAGAAGAATGTAATCCAACTGAGAGCTCTGAGTAAAGGAATTTAAGGTATAATTCTGGAATTTTTTTAAAGTTGTGTTACACCTTTCTTGTTTTGCAAACCAAAAAGCCTCTCTCCAAATCTTCCACTGAGTTCTTATGACTTTTCTGATAAAAGGTTTTACATGCCTCTTAAAAGTTCGGAGTCTTGTATGTGTTTGTGATTTCTGGGTTTTGAGCCATTTTTTTGTTTGTTTGTAGTATTATATGTAGTGGCGATAATATCATTTTTGTTTGGTTCGTTAGGTTTTTCTGCTGTTTTTAACTCTGTGCATTTGGAACACATATTTGGCATATATATATATATGAACAGATGAAATTTGGTTACCTTTTTAAAATGTTTATTCACATAAAATATGATTGGTATGCAGGAAGTGTTAGTTCCATTTGCCTAGTGGACTTATTTGAACTGTGTGTCCAGCCTCATAGAAAGTGATGATATAGAATCTCAGCTAAAAGCAGTTCTTAGAGGCTGTGCTCAGGAATCTAGTAAGTATAAAAGTTCTGTTGAAGTAATTATTGGATTTTTTTATTTAATTTTAGTCTGAAGTATAGTTGTATATACAAATTCGGCCAAAACTAATAGAGACTGTAAACCTAGCTCACCCACACTCAAGTTGTTTATAACTGATAAGCTTGATTCCTTGCCCAGTTAGTGTAATTTGGATCTTGCATTTATGAAAGACTTACATGTTACCCATCAACTGAAACAGGGCCTAAAATACTTTTTCTAGGCTATTCAGATGTCAACTGATACTTTATAAGCAATACTGTTGGAATGCCAACTGTTTTCCCTGACCATTACTGTTATAAAACTACCCTTCAGAAGTCTCTTGAAGATAGAACTGCTTCAGATATTGCATGTAATCTGTGGGAGAAGGAGGAATTGTATCCCAAAGTTATTTCAACTAAATTTTAGTGGGGATGAATGACATTAAAGTGCTTGCCTTGGATAAGCAAAGAAAAGTTAGAAAACTATCCTAAATTGCAGGGAGGCAAATGTACTTCTTCCTGGTGAATCTTTCTCTAATCTAGTTTATGGGGGAGTTGAATGGAGTTCTTATCAGGATTTTGGCTGGGAGGTAGCAGCCTACATATATGCAGCCTACGCATCTACACATCTAGGCTATCCAGAAAGTGTACATGGGTTGGCCAGTGCTAAAAGGGTAACACCATTTCTTCTCCTAATACCTTGATAATTTTAATAATAAACCTTCATTTTGAGAAAATTAAATTGGCAGTAGTCATAGTTCACTTCTAAACATGTGGCATAGGTAATTTTTTGCTGTATCATTAGAGGATATTTTTATTGCTACTACTCGGTTTAATAAAGTTATTTAGCTTAACTGAGATTTGGTTTAGCCTGTAGGATAATGAAAATGCAGATGTTCTTTCTCAAAATACAAAAGTTTGTGTTTTGGATGCGAGATTCCAATCAGTCTGTTTTTCAAATAGGTGTAGATAGGTTGCATAAACCATATCTGCATACAATTTATCCTCCTCATTCCTTTGTCTCTGAAGGGCTAACATTAATCTGCTCTTTGTTAGGGGCTGGTAAAAGCTGTCAGTTCTTGAAATCAGCATTTCCCTTGTCACTTAAAGATTATGGACAGCACCAGATTATATGCTCACAAGCAAGTGAACCAGAATAACATTTTGTTCACCTACAAGTTTTTGGAGAGATCTGCAATAATCTCTGCTAAGAGGCCGTGTGTGTCCTTGAAACTTCATTTTAATTCTGAGTAATATAATTTTTCTACATGGAATCCGAGTGAGGTGTTCACTACACTTTTTTTCTTTGCTGCAAAACTACCATTTTTGCATCACCAGCCTTTTTCAGCAGTGTACATGTTCCAATTCCTTATGACTTGCTGCTTTTCACTACCTTTCATAAAGATAAGTTGGTTCTATGTCCTTGCTATAAACTCTTGTCGAGAGAGATGTCTGCTTTATGCCTCAAGTAATGTATTCCTTTTTATTTTTCTTCCTCCACGCTTTGCTTCTCTTCTGCTTCCACTTTTTACATCCTGGATGACTGCTCTTTTTGGGAAAATCAGATTTCTTTTCTGGAAAAAATGCCCTTTCAAAGATTTCTAAAGAGAACTACAAGGGAACTTGTCTCTATAGATAAATATTCTAGGAAAGCCAATAGATTATGTAATCTATCTAAACTTGCTGTATTTTAGCAAATCAGAATCTGAAAGAGCTTCGTGCGTAGTTTTTTTTGTCCTGCCTTGTTGGAATTGTGGTAGTTGAATCCCATAAGGCGACCAGAAGGTGTTTGCTATAGTGGCTCTCCTAGTTTCACTGTCTAGACATGAGTGCTTAATTCAAACTGTTCCACCCTCTTCAGCAACAAGCGCTTGAGCATCATCAGTAGTTACTGTAAACATATTGAATTTTTAAGGGTCTTTTCTGACCAACTCTATATATTTAATATAAATATACTTGAGAGAAGTAGGGAGCAAATTGGAGTATTCTCAAGGCATCTGTCTGCAAAGTAACAGTGAGTTCTGCGTTTGATCTTGGTTTTATATAAGCTATCAGGAGAAAACTAAAATGTTGATTTCCATTTTTTAATACTAATTTGTTTTGTTAAATACATAGATTCATATTTCTGAATATTATTCCTCAAAAATATTGCATATTTGGCAGAAATGCATAGCGAAAATTAATCTCCAGAATGCCTAAAGGGTTTTCAATATAAGAAAACTGAATCATAAAGACAGTTTTCATTGTTTCTAGACTTTTCCTCCTTTATGTTGTTAAGTGTTACTGTTGGAAATAATTACTTTCCCCCTCTTTCCTCTTGAATCTAAATTGCTGATAAAGTATATTTTTTGTAAATTATAAAGTGATTGAAGTATTTTACTGAATCAGTGTTTTTTGGTTTTTTTTTTTGCCAAAATGTTTATGATTATTAGGTCTAAGATTCTGCATTAAAAGTAGCCTTCGGTAAAAGACACATAAATGTGCTGTTGGCAAAGGTCTTCCGTCCTTGTCTCATTTAGTAGCAGAACGCATAAATTGTACTTGCACCCGTTTGTCGCAAACAGACGAAAAGGTAGCTTAGCATTTTGCTGTGCGTGAGCAGTTAGAGGGCAAGCAGACACCATGCACCTTGACCACCTATTATGAAGCTTTTTGCTGCAATGTCAAGTGAAAGCGAGTTAATTGGGTGAAGCTGTAGAGCATGTTAGGGGCATGGTAAAGGGTTGCTGTCTGACAGCTGAATGTCAGCAGAAGCTAGTGAAGTGTGGCTGAGAGACAGAGACCTGTCACAAAGTTCATGTGGACTGTAGCACAGTTAGGGAGATGAAATGTGGTTCTGTCTCACTTTCTCCCTCATTGCATTCAAGCACCTTAAGATTTCACACTGTATGTGTCAAACCTTGTTCTCTAAGCTGTTTCCTCCTAACACTTCTGCATTCAAATGATTGGACAGAAGATGCTAATGTTTGGCAAAATGAATGTAAATACACTTTTTCCCTTTTTCTGCTAGAGCGGCAGTATACTTGCAGCTCGGATGGAACTTTGAAGGCTTACGTCAGACAGTCACTGTTTAGGAATTCGGCTGATGGCTGAATACATTTCTCGAGAGAATATGAAGTTTGACACTTAAAGTAGTTGCATAGAGACTATTTTCCCACTAGCACTGGCAGAAAAAAAGGCAGTTGTGGGGGAACTACTTCCTGAGCTGGTGCCTTAACATGATGTTGTGAGTTTTTCAGTCTCTAGCTGTTGTCCTCTTTTCTCCTTCTTGCTAGAAAGAAGTGAAGAACTGAGAGGGATCCATGACAGAGAGAGACATGGTGATCTAAGGCAATGAGAAGGTATGGGAAAACTGACATTTTAGGAAACCCTTTTTTGGAAGCAAGAGAGACATCAGTTAAAGATAGCAATAATTTTACACACTGCTGCAAAACGCGGAGTGCTGCCACAATAGTGGGTGTACAGTGTACCTTTTGATGATGTTTGCAGCAAGAAGCACAAAATAAAGCAATAGTTATTTAAGTTAGCTACTCAGATTCAAAATAAATAAATAAAAGTTGCTTCCTTTCCTGAGAAATGGAAGGACAGTGGTAGGCAGCATGGGCAAAAAGTACAAAAGAATTTGGAAGTTCAGATTGAAATTAAAACAAACTGATCATTTTACCACGAAAAAAGAGCACTACATAGTTTGTCTAATATTTGAGTAGTAATACTGCTGTGCAGAGAGTTTGATCTGAAAATGGGAGACTTCCTTTTGTATTACAGTGAAGCATCTGGAACAAATACTTACTGTGTAGGTTGTGTATGGATTTTGGTCAATATATTTAGAAAACATTGAAATTAGCAATACAAGACCAAGTTATTTGTCTTTAAGGCAACAAAACATTGAAGGTAAGGAATTCATTTGATGTGATAATCCATTCAATCCTGTGTGTTCTTCCATGTGTGAGTATGTTTAAGTAAAACAGGATTTTCTTTAGAAAAAACAAATACAATATATGATGAAATCTTTCTCTTAATTGCTTTTATTTGAGCTTCTAGAGCATGATTTCACTGAATGCATTAAATACTATAACACAAAGAAAGAAAAAAATATTAAATTTCCACGTAATTCAGTCTCAAGTTTGTAAAAACTCCTGAAAGTGGAAGAGGGAATTCTTGATAATGAAAAAAGCCATCAGTATTGGAGGCTAGCATTATCCAAAGTGTGGTTTTTTAATTTATAACAAGTGTTACTGTTTTCCTACATTGTGTTAAAGCACCAATTTAGTCCTGCTCCCTCAGCATTCAGAGTTGCAAAATCATTGACATGGGAAGCAAATGTTCCAGTTTTGGCCAGCATATGTTCCCACTTTGAAAAATTTTGTAACTAGCACTGTATTGCACTGATATGCACAAGTAATATATTCAGTTTTAAGCATTCGTTTCTAATGGTTTGTTTATTTATTTCACTGAAAGTAAGAAATACCATAGAACTACTTCTAACAGTAAAAAAATCCCCAAACCAGCAGCATACTGACAGTCCATTGGCATTGTCTAGCAAAAGGCCAACTCAGTTTTGGAAACAGCAGTCCAAGTAGCAGGTTTCGAATGATCTGGCAGTGCTGATCTTTCTCTATAGGGAAACAGATTTTCCACATAAGTGCTGCAAAATGGTTATTGAAGACAGCGGTTCTTTCTTTAACACTTACCAGAATTGCTATTACTGCAGTGAAATAATGTAAGCTGCAAGGATAGCACAAGTAGGAGAAGCTGGAAAGATTATTATTGGCCATTTGATTTGCTCTCTACTGGTATTGCTGGGTATTTGTATGTTCTAGAATTGTGGTGAGGGGAGTGCGCATTCAGAAGTCAGTTGTGGAGAAATACATTGTTTCTCACTTCCTCCCAATCTTCCTCTGCATCTGCGCTTAACTTAGACATGCCACAAGGAAGCAGAAAAGAAGTTTGGGCTACTGTGTTTTGGAATCCAATATTTGAAAGCAGTCTGAAGTGACTAAAACTAGTGGTGGGAAATCACAGAAGTGGAAGTTGTTGTAGTAATATACAAATAGTTGAGGGCATTTGAAAAGTTGCAGTGTAGTATTGTAGTGAAAATTGTTGTCCAGTAAAATTATCCTTGTGGAGATTTTGTAGACTGAAACTATTGACTGATTTGCAGCTTCAGCTCTTACAATAAATTTTTCTCCTACAATTCAATAGTATACTTTTAACAGTTTATTTCTCCATGTACTTATCTGTTTGCATCAGTGTCATAACATGTGCATAGTCTTCTAATTTCAAGTATCCAACTGTGCATATTATTGCACAAGTGTGGATATACAAAAGCAAAATGGGAGTCTTTGATCACAACATGACAGTATTGGGTAGGCTGATGTTGCAATAAAAACATACCTAAGGATGTAATACATCATGGTACTCAAATATTTCTTCACAATACCATCATAATAAAGCTTCCAAAATAAATAAATTTTAAATATGGTACAACAGCTTATGTATCATGATACAACCTTTCAACTAGATCCTAAATGTGATCATAAGTTACTAATGGAAAAAGTGTATAGAATTTTTGTTTTAGAAATCTTTTCCACATCTAATAATAAAAAATGGCTTGAGTTAACTATGGTTTAGAAAGCAGTTATTCCATAATATAGCCTAATTTTTCATACTTTGATCTTTGGGAAAGCATGTTTTATAAAGTTAGGCTATCAAATTTTGAAAAATGCAAATAGGACATGACCTATTACTATATTACACAAATATTTTGAAAGTGTATTTTTGCTGGACATATGTGTCTATTTACATGGTGAAGTGTTACAGTTCAGATGGAAAGTGCTGTGCTAAAGATTTACCTGAACATACACCTTGTTTAAGATACATAATTCCTTTTTAAAAAATAACCTAAATGCATATTTATATGATGGATTATCATCAAAGCCCTGCTATAGTCATTTGAGTTTGTCAATTTAATACATGTTTTAGGACAGTGTCTAAATAAAATAATGTTGAAAGAGGTCTGTTGGGGAAATTATAACTGCCTGTAAAATTCCTGTATAAAGGCATGTATTCAAACAGTAAGTGTTATAACAGTTATGACTCTATTTTTTCTTCTAACCTATAGAATCTGATTTTCTTGTTCATCATGAGGGTATATATAATGATCTTGGATCAAAACAGTTCTTAAGAGTACCAGCCAAGATTTTTTTTACATCAATCATGCTGCTATTAGATCTGATTTCCATTCTGTTCAGAGACTAGCATTCTGTTCTTTGTAAGGACAGCACAGGATCTGGATAACTAAACCAGAGCTTTTTTTTGCCCAACAGTGACGCTTTTACTGTAACATAGTGTATTGACTTGCTGCCAATCAGTAAGCTTCATACATTTTTTTTTTGCAACTCTCAAAGGAAGTCTGATTTCGTATCTCTTTACTGGGATTTTGATGCCGTATTCTTCAATAAAACACTTGCTACAGCTTGAAAAAGAGTAATATGGGAGTGTAATCATAATGTGATTTTTTTTGCTCTTTTTTGAGTATGTTGTTTAATTGAGGTGTGGAAAGCAGTACAAACCAATATGTTTAATTTTGTCTTGAATATTGGTTATCCAGAGTGAAACCTGTTTGTAGCTTATATCTTACTGATTTCATTTTTTTTACGTGCAAAAATGTTTTTAGAACATCATAACTTACTTGTATATTTCAATATTGTCATAATATTTTTTAATAAATGATTCTTATTTTGGAGAGAATTTTGTCTGTGTGGTCAGCTGATTTAAGTGTACAAACAACAGTCTGTAATTGGTGTAATAGCCTTAACTGAGGTCTCATTTCATGTCTGCAACTACAAATGCAGTAAATCTCATTTCTACTTTGGCTTTTTAGTGGTTCTCATTCTGCATAGAGTTAAGCCCAGAAGGGCTGAAAAGCTAGAGTGTTGCAGACCTTACTTGCTAGTCCTGCTGGTTATCTTATCCTTGTCACCACTATAATAGAATAACTCAAGTCACTACCTCATTTTAACTATCTACTTGAAACAGTCATCTAAATTGGCTACTGTATGGGTTCTTAATGAAGGTCTAACATAAATTAGTTGTTTACAGTAACTGCAATATAGCTTGTGGTGAATCAGGAAATCAAAGGGTCCATATCAAAGGGGACTGTTGAAGTAGGTGTTACAGGCAACAATTGATTTTTCTCCAGCAATGGAACAAAGAGAAATCTTTCATGAATGTGTCTTTATACATATTGTTGAAATATGAATTTACACACACTCTTCAGCCTCTCTCTGGATATCTATATATATTGACATCTATGCATCTGTATATATGTGTTTCTGCCTCTGTTTGTTGTGTTTATATGTACATGTATACTCTTCCTTAAATGCTAGAGTGTTTTATACCTCAGATATGCTGTAGCAATTATTCAGTATGTTAGCTTTTTTTCCCATAATTATGCTCTGTGATGTTTTCACACGTTTTATGACCTGATGAAATGAATGTTATTTTCACAGCTATATAGTGTGTTGGTAAAGGGCAAAAAAGCAATATGGCATTGTGTTTTCCTAAGTTTGACTATGGGAATAAAGAATGCCTTTAGCATTTTTTTTTAAACATTATTAATGCTGGTATACTGATAGTATCTATAGTCTTTCAAAGCAGGATGCCTGATATTTTGGCGCTGGAAGTTCTTCAATGTTGAATTTTAACTAGTCTAACCTTTATATCTGTTTGACTGAATGTTGAGACTCATTGAAATATGAATCATGTTCCCATCAACGTATATGCAGTGTATATTCTCTGGCCATCTTCTAACAGGCTAACATTTGAAGAGTATTAAGTGTTTGATTTCAGTTGATGGTAAAATATATTAAAACGTAAATGAATACCTTCCATGGTTGGCATGTCATATTTCCTAATAACAGTGACAGGGAGAATGTAGAATAAGTTTCTTTATTTGATTAAAAAGTGACGTGGAAATTATAATGAAGAGAGTAAAAGTTCTCTGTATTTGTAGCACTTCAAATAAAGAAGGCTTCTGTTTTCTAATACTTAGTAACACAAAATACTTCCGATAATGTCCGTTGTTTCTTTTTATTAAAGATGACTATAGCTACTCAGGTACGACGTATTTTAAAAAAGTGTTTAAAACAAGAAGCAAACACTTGCAAATATTTCATATACATACTCTTGTGAAATTTATTTAACAATAAATGTAGATTCTCTTTTGTTTTGTTTTTTATTCTTCATATTTTATCCCAGGAAACAAGAGGGAGTTCAAACAAGAATGTGGTTCCAAGCTAGAAATTCAACCTGACCAGAGTTCTATCCCAGATTTTTTGTCATTGCAAGCTGAACCTGACACAACCTACAGCGTTATGAAAAACAGAGACAGTTCTCTGTCTTAAATCTATTTCCTAAGCCTGGATGTCACATTCAATCCCAAAAGAACAATGGAAAATGGATTTTCAGATTCTTAATAATCTTATAGAAGGGAAAAATTGTACTAATGTAAAATGATGCAAATAAAGTGAAATTTTTGTTGACACTTTTAAATTGTACTTCAGTGTATGTATTTTTTGACATAAATTTTATGTTTTTGTGAAAATTGTGCATTTGTATGCTCTCATTTCTGTGCTTCTCATTCTTTGCATGCTGGAGCAGTTATTTATTTAAAGTTTAATTTATTGCAGTTTTTCATTTTTTATGTAGTATATTTTTAAATGTTAAAGAATGACACATTTTGGGTAATTTTCCTCAGTCTTAAAAAAATCAATAAGCAATTTTAGTCTCTATCTATCAAAGTTGTTTCATACTTGTCTATTTTAAAGCAGGACTGCAATACTTTAATAGGATTGAGAGAGCTATTTGAAATGTATGCCAATGATTCCTGTCATTTCATGGCAGCCCTGCCATGGTTCACTGAGCCCCCTCTTTTCTCTTGTCAGCTCAACTGAAGACAAGCATTTAGTTGCAAACTTTAAGCAGGTTGTGCAAAACAGAAATGATGTGACTGCTTCTCTTCCTGCACAATAATGTCACTGCTGGTCAATGTGAGAAGGTCAGGTTGCTCCTTGTAAAGCTACATGATACCACTTGCCTATTTGAACAAGTTAAGTTAACCACTGAATCTGGTCCCTGCAGGCACTGAAAACTCACCCTTTTATCAAGTCTGCATTTTACAAGAAAGAAGAACAATTGTGGAGGGAGGATTTCTGATGGTATGTTTATATACTTTATAAGGACAGTTCCCAAACCAGTGTTGTAGGTAATATATTTAGTTTAAACTGAAAGACTTTAAAGTAATGGCTATTTTGACCTTCAAATAGACTCCTTTTTTGTTGTTGTTGGTAGGACCCAAGAGTGACGCCCATCTTTGATGCTGACAGAATTTAAAACAAGGCCATTGCCCTGCATTTTCTGCCTTGTAGCACACAAAAGTAAAATTGTATGTCAGGCCGAGATGTCGGGGAGCTGACAAGATGCCCCAGTGACATTTCAGCTGGAAAGAGCAAGTGTCTTGCAACCAAGTGGTCAAATATCAAATAATAGGTCAAGCAGGAAGGAGCTGAGTTCTAACCACAAAGAGGTTTCTGGTAACTTACTTGACAAGCTTTTGGGTGCTTCGTGGCTTGACAAAGTGATGTTCTGTTGGGTATCACTAGACAGACTGTTCTTTATCGCCTTCAGAAGATCAGACATTGACATTGATTAAACTCTTTAACCCTTAAAGGTTAAATCCTAGCAGTTTCATCACTGTGAATGAAGAACAAAAGAAATTTTGTAATATACCATTTGTTTTCATATTAATCATGGAACTCCCTAGTGCTATTAAGTTTTGGTGTGCTATGTAGTTTTTGACAAAAAGATTGAATGCAAAATCTATATAATAGATTGTTTCTCATTATGGGCCAGTGATACATTATAAAAATAATATTATGCATTATGGAATTTGTAATTTCTTCTAATATGTCAAAAGTAAGATTTGATTTTAAAGCCTCAGGACTATGACTGAAGCTCCATTTTGAATGGAAAATAATATTTGCATAAATGATATACCACTTAAAATGAAAAAATCTTCCAGCTACCCTTGTTTTCAGGTACCCTAGAGTCATAGAATATCCTGAGTTGGAAGGGACACACAAGGATCATGGAGTCCAACTCCTGGTCCTGTACAGGACCATCCGCAAGAGTCAACACCATGTGCCTGAGAGTATCAACCAAAGGCTTCTTGAACTCTGTCAGGGTGGTGCTGTGCCACGTCCCTGGGGAGGCTGTTTCTGTATCCAACCACCCTGAATCTTTTCCTGATATTCAGCCTAAACCTGCCCTGACATAACTTTGCGCCATTCTCTTGGGTCTTGTCACTTGTCGTGAAGGAGAAGAGATCTGCTTCCCCTCATGAGGAGGCTGCAGACTGCAATGAGGTCTCCCCTCAGTCTCTTCCAGGTTGAACAAACCAAGCTGCTCCTAATATGGCTTCAAATTTACAACAGAAGAACTTTAATCAAAGGTAGTTTCAAGTTTTTAGGTATTCTCTTATTGTGTGCAAGTCCATTGCTTTCAGCCATGATATGCATATATGTGTGTATATTAATACAGAGCCATGCAATACCACAATAAATCCTGCAGAACTCTTAAACGTGAAGGTTGGCTAATAAAGGAATAACATTCCTTTTCTTTCTCATGGTGTACTTAGTCTTGAATACTGAAGAAAGTTTTTATTTCCCTCCAAGTGTCTTAGCTCCACTCTTTCCTGACAGTGGTTGTGCTTGAAGGCACCACAAGTACATTTTC
Source organism: Serilophus lunatus (assembly GCA_013399895.1). Classification (NCBI taxonomy): domain Eukaryota; kingdom Metazoa; phylum Chordata; class Aves; order Passeriformes; family Eurylaimidae; genus Serilophus; species Serilophus lunatus. The sequence continues at coordinate 67,845 of VXBA01003364.1, forward strand.
CTCTCTGCTATGTATAAAAGTATGTATGCACTTTTCAAAGTATATTCTCATGGTACTTTATAGTTTGAGAAAGAAAGGGTCTATTTTTTGCTAAAGAAACTCAAACTCCTGAAGATTTGCAGCATATTTATCCCTTTCCCGTCATTGCAAATGTATGTAGAATTGTGTATGTAGAGACAGAAAAAGGATTTCTTTCTGAGATCTGTTTTTCTTTCTGAAATCAGTATCTTATAGAGAATAGGACTACCTCTTCCATTTACTCCAGTTACAACTCCAAGCAAGGGTCTGTGTGATTTTGCAGGGACCATAGCCATGGCAAACTGACTGTAGTTAATAAGAATTATCTAGTGAGCTATTATTTCTCACAAGAGCTAGCTTGTAAGTTTTCATTTGTTGCCTGAAACAGAAGAAATGACATCTGCCTCTTACTCTGTTTACATATTGATCAACTGTGAATTACAGACTGTTTTTCTTAAAGTTCTCCACTTTGAAGGGACTTTGAAATATCTTTTGTTTGGCTGTGACATGTCCTATTTGTAAAGAAAAGCTCCTATTTGTAAAGAAGTTGTAGAGTAGTAAACTAGGTTGTTATTAGTACAATACTTCCGAGTTGCTTTTCCAAGCATCTGATAAATTGAAATACGTGATTCATTCCAAGTGAATAGAAGAACCCCTGTTAGAAGTTTACAAATTTAGTTCCTAGTTCACCAAAGCACATATTTCCCTATCTTTTGGGGACACAAAATAAGTCATGCTTGTGTAGAATCTGGCAACCCAGTTCAGTAACAGTAGTTGTCAAAAGAGAATCCTGACTTGCTTTGAAAAGTCCAGAGCTTGAGACCTTGATCTGTGCTTTGAAAGCTTTTCATTGTTTTAGCCAGGGATTTCAAGAGGACTACTTCCACTGCTGTATGAGAACAACAACTTAGCTTAGGAGAAAGCCCATGTTTGGTGTGGCTAGAATGTTCTCCGTGTTTTATAATGTAGTACAACAAATGATTGGTCACAGATCTGCTTAAAGTCAATCTCAAAATTCATATTAATTTATTAACTCATTTCTGAAAAGAGACTGTAAAATATTTTTTCTTCCCTGTGGTAGCCTTCATAGTAGTTAGTTCAAACTGCGTGTGTGCCTGTGTGCACCCACGTGTATATTTCTCAGCAAAAATTTGGGCTATCAGACTGACTGTATTATCACTCTACATACTGTAAGTGATTCCTACTACATCAGTAGTGTAGAGGGATTTTTGGCTCTCCTTGTCTCCCATACCTATTTTCAAATTCACCAGAAGATTAACTGCCTGTTGGTAGACAATTATGGGACTGCCCTCAATTGCTGGGAAAGATCTTGAATGCCTTTACCAAGTTCATCCAAGGCAGCTGAGGTTGGAGGCACCTCTAGAAATCATGTAGTCCAGCATCCCTGCTCAGATCAGTCAGCTACAACAAGTTGCTGAACATCATGTCCAGTTGAATTTGAATATCTGCAAGGATGGAGTCTCTTTTAACAACCTCTTCCATTGTTCAGTCACCCTCAAAGTAAAGGGTTATTTTTCTTACATTGAAATGGAATTTCATGTATTTCAGCTTGTGCACATTGCCTCTTGTCCTGTCACTAGGTACTGCAGAGAATAGTGTGGTGCCATCTTCTTTACTTTGCAGGTATTTACACAGGTTGGTAAGATCTCCCTGAGTCTTCTCTTTTGCAGTTTAAAAATTCACAGCTCTCTTAACCAATTCTCTTGCGTCAGACACTCCAGTCATTTTACCAGCCATCCTTTTGTTCCCTTACTGGATTCACTCCTATATTCCCATCTCTCTCTCTTGTACAAGGGAGTTCAGGACTGGAGCCATTACTCCAAATACAGAGTCACCAACACTAGATAAAGGGGAAAGATTGCTTCCCCTGATCTGCTGACAGCTCTCTTCTTGATACATCCCAAACTCAAAAAGCCCTTTGAAGCTTTACAGTTTGGATCAAATCTTTATGTGAAGAGCACCTCTCGCCCATTTATGGTAATGAACACCAAGCTTACTCAATGAACACCAAGCTTACTCAGCATTTCTCTCTCCATCATGTTGTTAGTTGGCCTTGAAATCCAAACTAACAAAATTAATCTATCAGGACATTCTTTCCTATCTTTTCGCCTTGCCCAGTATGAAATTACTAGATTTTGTCTAACTTGTCCTCACTTTCATCTTCATAATCTGATTTTGGACTATTGAATTGCATTATACTTTCCATATGGCTCAACAATATACCTCAATATTTATTTGGAAAGTGTTTAAGTGTTTTCTTTCCTCTGAATATTCATTTAAAACAGTGGAATCTACAGTAATTTTTACATAAATTATATAAAGCCTTTATGTTCAGTATTTAAACTGTTATAAATATATTCTCTGTTAGGTTCTCTGACTCTACTGTGGCTTCAGTTTTGCAGTTGTAGACTTGACTTTCAATTAGGTCTCTGCAAATTGTCCTTCAATGTGAATGGAAGATGGAAGATGACATGCTCTTTGTCATACTAACATGGATTTGATTGATGTCATGGGAAGCATCATGTAGGAATTTTGGGCAATTTGTATAATTTTAGGTATTGCAGTTCAGTGCTTTACAAACCAGTCATTCAGCAATGCATATGGAACTGAACCTTTGTCTGCCGTTTCTGATGTCCAGTGGCTGATGAATAAAATTGAACAAAGACAAAATAAAATATGAGGAATTGTCTGAAAACTAAATTGTTTTCAAGGAATGCTCAGAAGGAGTTAAGGATATCCACTGAATAATTTTTCTTCAGTTCTTTGTTTACCAACTCTACTATACTATAAGCTAATAGTACTAATAATCATTACTGATACTAGATTTACTATCTCATGGCTCTACCATGCCTGATTAAAGTTCTTTAAATTGTTGGATTTTGTTTTGACTAATTCCACGAAAGTCATTAATTAAAAAATGAAGAACATTGGATATACTATAAGCACAAATATTGTGACCATTATTGTACGAGTATCACTTTTTCCTTGATGAACAAATATTTTGTTTTACTGCATAACAGTAGCAGGGAGATTGTTCAAACTTAAAACAATGCTAATTACATTTAATAAGGTATCTTTTGAGTGTGTGTGTGATACACAGTTAATCTATGTAGCAGTCTCACTGGCTGAGTTAATCTATATAGCAGTCCTACTGACTGTTGACTTACAAATGCCTGAACGGTTTAGTTCGCATTAGTGATGTGGCCCTAAAAGTTTTGGCAATAAGCATCACAGACTCTGTATTTGTGAGCAGTACAGTTAAGTAAGGCATACACCTTTTATGCTTTCCAGGGAAAGTGCTGTTAGGTGTAGGAATCTGGCAGCTATGCATAGCAATGCCAGTCTAAATGGCAACAACTTTTGTATGAATCAGGCAAGAGTTTCAGTAACTTTCAGTGTATGCTGTGTTGATTTGCTATCATGACTTCTAATGTGTGGGATTCTGCTGGCACATATGGCTGGCACCAAAGCTAAACACTATCCTATAACATTCTTACGGCATTTGACATTTTTGCTGAATAAAAGGCTTTTAAACCTAATTTCTAAACCTCAGTCTGCAAGGCATTTGTTATATATAAAACAAAGGGAATTGTGAATTAAATATTAAATTCTTTCCTACCTTTATGCCATGTGAAGGTTAATAAAATTTTTTTCCTATGAACAATAGAATGGGCAAAATCTTAGTTGCAGTATATTTGCAGTAGTAGATAAATCCTGGTTTCAGGCTTCATTCTCAATTGGCTTACTGATACAAATTTATGTAAGACATTTGGGGTGGTAAGCTGTATATATTAAACCACTGACCTTAACGAGAGTCATGCAGCTAAAATCCTGCACTGTTTTTAAAATGTCAGGGGTTAATGTTATTTAAATGCAGGATTTGGTGGTTTAATTGAGTCATGCTTCGTTGTCTTTTACTGCACATTAATGCCAATGAAACACTGATTGTTGACAGAAAGTTCTCTTCAGCAAAGTATACACTGACATATCGTGCTGCTATAGAAAAAACAGTGTGCAAGACAGAGTACTCGTCCACTGCTGGAGTAGGAATCCTGTACTGTCTAAATGGTGGCAACATTCATTTTACACTGGCAGGAAACGCAAACTAGGCTTGGTTCTGTTGTACATGTTTTCAGGCTGCTTCTTCAGAGAACTGGTAAGACAGGGTCTTTAGAAAAATAAATTAATCTCAAGAGTTTTTTTTATTGGGTGTGTCACACAAGTTGGTAAACAGACCTTGGAAAGTATAAAGCTAGCTCCAGAAGTCAAATATACTATAGAAGTGCCTTCTGATAGTTTTTGTAGTCTGACCTTAGGACACATAAATGCCTTTTCATCTTGTCTTTGTCTAAGTTTGGAAAAAGTAACTTCATGTTATTTCTCTGAATACTTTTCATGGAGTGTTAAGTCTCCATGTGACTCTAAAATCCTCAAGAGGAAATAGTTAACTGGCTTGGCAAGTGAGATGTAGAAAAGCATGTAAATTGTGGACTGAAATGCTTTTGAAGAGGAGGAATACAAGATGAAAAACAAACAGTAGTGAGCTTATAAGAGCTTGTGTGTGCAGTGGGTGGGATGTATTTTGTGTTGCGCTTTTGCACAGTAGAAAAGCTACTCCAAAGTAACTGCCCTCATACGGATGGCTGTTTTGTACTTCCTTGTTTTGGCTGCATGCTGTTTGTCTAGTCCCATAGGACCTTGTTATACTTTTGGACTCTGAGCTTTCCAGGATTTTTCTCATGACTACAGGGTGGTTTCTGGAAGTCATTAGATTCTCTCATTTTGGAAATGAGTTTGCAAATGCTCATGAATTATGACTTTTTAAAAAAATTTTTCAAGCCAGTGTAATTTTTCAAGTTGATGTCAGCCAGCTTGGTTGAAGACTGCAACTGCAAATGGACCTAGCTTATAAGAAAATTTTGATGCATTTTATGAACTTCCTGGTCCTTATGCTGTCTTACTAGGGGGCATCAGGACTTCAAACTTGGGCTTCTGAGGGAATAACTAGGTGTTTGAATCTTGTGCGAATAGCAAATCACTAAGAGTGTTTTAGTAGAAAGTCATAGTTTTTTAGAAGCAGCATTTAAGCTCTAGTGCCTAGGATATCATAAAAGTGTTTGGAACTAGATTAACTACTTCACAATAGGAATGACTGATGACATTTGCAGATCTATGTCTTTATCCAAGATCTACACTGAGTCTCTTGTATAAAATGGAGAGCTATATAGTTCAGCAGGCAGGACCTATATAATTCCCTCTGGCCTGTGGGAATTTAATTCTCTTTCCCACTGGCTCAGGAGCAAAAAATAGATCCTTCCAGCTTCCAGAAACTCACAACTATGCTGCAAAGAACACTGAGCAGTTACAGAGGTGTGTAGCCAGAAGGAGATTTGTGTGAACCTTCTGTAGCTCAAAGTCTAGTTGTCCATGCAATGCATTCATATATGAATATATGAGGTGGGTGTTGGCTTTTTGAACATGTTAATGCTTTCTTTTAGTTTATGTATTTTTTGGCACTCTGTGGTGTATGTGCTGTTGCACATATTGTGAATATTGCCCTGAACTCCTTATTTTTCCAAAACCATTCACAGCAGTCAGACAGAACCAGATGTTACTTGATGAACCCTTGAGCCTCTATTAAGGCATAGTGTGTTGAATTATCAGCAAGAGAGAAGAGAAATCTCAATTATTAACAATAAAGTGTGAAGAATTTATTGTCTAGCATTGTAAATAACTCCCTTTTTAAAGGGGTTAGCCAAATATAATTTTAGGCTAACTACAAAGCAGTGATAGTAATTTGGTCAAAAGGAAAGAAGAAAGTTATGTAAACCATGGAAACACAATTGTAAAAATTGTGTTAATATTTTACTTATGGACACCATTATTTAGGAAAAAAATATATAAAGGGGGAGACTATGTAGAAGCAGCTTTAATTGTGATGGACTGGAAGGAAAAGACCTGTGAATATCTGAGTAGGTTCAGAGGACATAAGGTACCTTGTAGCCTTATTAAGGGGCAAAAGGCTCTGATTATTTCTGAAGAAGGGGCATGTGTGATTTTTAGTTAGGATTTGGTTACCAAATGCTGGTTGTGGCTTCTTACACATAAAAGAGAAAAAAACCCTCTTTATGTTTCATGTCAACTATTATACGTAAAACCAGAATGAACCAACAAAAAACCTACAAAACCCCAAACAACAACAACAAAAATCCCAGCTTACCCTTGGATATGGAATCTCTTTTTTCAGGAGTCTGTTTGTAAATTTTCATTAAGATGAAATTTCTACCCATTTTGCTCTACCACTTTTAAAAATGTTTTCATTCTCTGTTGAGAAATGTTATCTGTCTGCAAAGTCTGTTCATTGTTATCTCTGCTGTATTAATGTTCTGCAGCCTGTGAAGGTACTGAAATTTACTGAAAATGCAAATTTCCTAAAGTATGAAACACCTTTACAACTGTATCTACATCAAAATTCTTCATTAAGTATTTGCGGAATACTTGTTTGTATTGCAGTTTTGTAACTGTATGACTGGCTGAACACTGCTTAGGGAAAGGTAGGGAAATCAATAAATGTTGCTGCTGGGATATTGGATTTACTAGAATTTCAAACAAATTGCTTAAAACCTAGCAGAAAATACCCTGACTGAACTGACTCTTAATAATAGTAAAGTTAAAAGAATATGATTTTATGAATGTCTCGTACTTGTTTTCCTGTAAACTAAACATGGAAGCTGCTTTTCTAAATAAGTAAAACTTAATACCTTTGTTAATGGATCTATTGTCCATTTTCTTTTTGGGAAAAATTTGCCTACAGTGGTCCCTTGTAACCACAGGTTCTGACCAGACTACAAAAGCACAAAGATTCACAAGCCATGTATAATGCCATTCTCTGCAAGGGAAAAGTAGGTTCCTTTCCCTATGAGAAGCAGGTAGTTTTACAGTGGGTTGAGCAGAAGAATATCATTCTTCTTATTTCAGCAAAAATGTTTCTGTCTCACGTACACACACAGCTTGACTTTCTAAAGGGTACGGATTAAACAGCTGGGGTTATTCGAAAAGTGTCTGAAGTCCTCTTCCTAGCCATAAAGAATTGCACTATAAAGATTTATAATTCGAAAGGGAGGAGTTTCTTCTTTTCTGCTGCTGCACAAAAAGACTTGGTTTCTTTTAATAACTGAAATGGTTTCTACCTCTGTCTGAGTCTATAAGAACCTCTTAGAAAGTTCATAGGGGAGTTACAGTTCACCATGTGAGCTAGTCAAATGCAAACTTATTTCTTGGAGCAGCCACTAGTCATCTTTTCCATTAAACTAGTTATCTAATGCACATCCAATTTAGATACTTTAATTTTTATAGATGAATCTGAGTATCTCAGGAAGATGTAAATCTTAGGGGCTTGAAAATGAAGTGTGGAGAGCTACTTGGGTTGACTTTAGGCTGGGATTTGGACTGTAGACCTAAAAAAAGAGTTATGATAGAAATTTCTGCATGGCTTCCACAGGTGCTTCTTTTTTTTCTTTTTTTTTTCTTTTTTTTTATCTAATTCTTCTTTTCCTATAAATATTCTTTGTTTCTTTCTGTTGTGTGTGCACATATGTATTTATTTTTACAATCAATATTCTTCCAGAATTAAAGAGCACTCTGCGAGAATGAATGAAGGAAAAAAATGGCTGAGAGTATTGTCCAAATGCTCTTGAACTTTGTCAGCCTTGGTGCCATGACCTGGGGAGACCGTTCCACTGCCCAACCTCTGGGTGAAGAACCTTTTTTTAATATCCAAAATAAACCTCCCTTGAGACAACTTCAGGCCATTTCCTTGGGTCCTGTCCCTGGTCACCACAGAGATCCCCTCACCAGGAAGTTGTAGACTGAGGTCTCCCCTTGGTCTCCTCTAGGCTGAACAGACCAAGTAACCTCAACTCCTCCCCATACAACTTCCTCTTAAGGCCCTTTGCCATCTTCATTGCTCTCCTTTGGATACTCTCTAACAGCTTAATGTTTTTCTTATATTGCAGTGCCCGAAAATGCACACAGTATTCATGGTGGAGCCACATCACTGTGTAGCAGAGTGGGTCAACCACTTCCCTCGACTGGCTGGCTATGCTTTGCCTGATGCCCCCCAGGACACAGTTGGCCCTCCTGGCTGCCAGGGCACTGTTGACTCATATTCAACTTGCCATTAACCAGAACCCCCAGGTCCCTTTCTGTGAGACTGCTTTCCAGCATCTCATTCCCCAGTCTGTATGAACATCTGGGGTTGCCCCATCCAAGGTCCAGAATCTGACACTTCCTCTTGCTGAGCTTCATATGGTTGGTGATTTTTCAGTCCTGTAATTTGTTGAGGTCTCTCTGCAGGGCCTCCCTGCCTTTGAGGGAGTCAATAGCTCCCTGGAGTTTTGTATCATCTGCGAACCAGCTTAGTATCCCTTCCAATCCTGTGTCCAAGTAATTTATGAAGATGTTGAAGAGAACAGCCTTGTGGAACTCCAGTAATGACAGGTCACCAGCCTGATATAACCACATTCTCTATTGCCTTCTGTGCTCAACCCATGAGCCAGTTGCTCACCTGTAGCAGAATATTAGGCTGTATTACAGCGTGTCAGACTATGATATAATGTCTTAGGTATGTAAACCTCGTCTTGTGACTGTCCTGTGGCTCTGGGACAGTGACACATGACCACCTTTCCTTTTGTCTATTGGTTGTATCAACCTAAACAATCTTTGGACTATAAAACTAGATGAATTTGCAACAAAGAGGAGACTCCAGGAGACTCCAGGCTTCTCCATTTTGGCCCCTGTACATACTGGATATAGACTGTCTTTCTTTCCTGGATCCTCTGATTAACAGCAGCATGCACACGAGGCCAGCATGTTTTGTTGGCAGTTGTGGTTTCAGAGGGTCTCGATCCCTGATGCTACCAAATAGATGATTCTGGTTAAGGGTTCGCAAACACAACTGGACAACACTCACCCACTATATGATGTGTTTATGCAGCTGTGTACTGGACATTTTGTCCAGATGAATACGGTGAAAGTATTGAAATCTACACTAAAATTTAAAAGGATTACATCAACTGGCTTTCCTTGATCAGCTAGGTGGGTTACCTTGTCATAAAAGGAAATTACATTTGATAAGCAGGACTTGCCTCTCATGAAACTTTGCTGGCTGTTACCAATGGCTGTGTTGTCTTTCAGGTGTTTTTCAGTGTCTTCCAAGTAATCTTCTCTGTAACTTTGCCAGACACTGAAGTGAGACTGACAGGCCTGTAGTTTCCAAGGTCCTGCTTCTTGCCTTCCTTGAAAATCAGGACAATGTTTGCTAACTTCCAGTTATCTGGGGCCTCTGTGGAGTCCCAAGACTGCTCGAAATAATTGAGACAGTTTTTGCAAAGGCATCAGCTAGCTCTTTGAGGATTAATCCCATCCCCACAGATTTGTAGAGATCCAGCTGAAGCAGCAGACACCTCACAATTTCAGGGTTGACTGGGAGTTGATCGTACTTGCAGTCATGGTCCTCTAGCTGAGAGCACTGAGACCCCCTTGGTCTGCAGTGTGTGTTGAAGATAGAGGCAAAGAAAGCATTAAACACCTTTGCCTTACCTCTTTCACTGTCTGTGAGGTGAACATCTTCATCCTGTAACAGTCTGATGCTAGTTCTACACTTCATTTGCCAACAATATATTTGAAAAAGATCTTTGAATTGTCCTTCACATTTCTGGCCAGCTGCAACTCCAATTGACCTTTGAGATTTTAAACTCAATCATTTTGTGGTTGCTGTGACAAGAGAGCCACCAGTCTCCACTCTCTTGTGAGATCCACTCTCTTGACAAGCAGCAGATCAAGGAGGGCATTTTTCTGAGTTGGCTTCCTTAGGACCTGTTCCATAATGCTATCATCCATATTTCTTAGAGGTCTTCTGGCCTGGGTTGTGCCAGCTGTGTGATGCTCACAGTTGATTTCTGGTAAGTTGAAGTCTCCCATAAAGACCAGGGCAGTTTATTTGGAAGCGGCCCTTAGTTCCTCAAAGAGTAATTCATTGATGTCATCGTGCTGCCTGAGAGGTCTATACCAGACTCCCATGATGACATGTGCATTATTTGTTTGCCTGTTGATTCTTACCCAGTAGCTCTCAAATAATGCCATCACCAACTGTGAGCTCCACATGTTCTAGCTCTCCACAGTGCCTCCCCTCCACATGTTCTGCCCTTCCTATCCCTCCTAAAGAGCTTATTATCCATCCAACAGGACAACCTAACTCCAGTCGCAGGACTAATCCCGCTAGGTTCACTTATGCCAACGATGTTAAATCTCTGGGACTGGGCCAAAACTTCAAGCTCCTCTTTTTTGTTCCTCATGCTGTGTGCATTGTTGTAGAGGGCCTTACCCAAGCCCCTGGGACACAGCTCATGCCCTTGCCCCCTCACCCAACTAGCCCCTGTGAGTAGGGTCCAGTCTGCATACTGTCCATTCCTCCTAGAATGGAGACAACTACCCTTCTTTTCCTCTTAACAGAGGAGGTCATGGTGCAAGGCCTTCTAGTTCCAGAGCCTCACACCTCTTCTAGGAGGCACCAGGCCTCCTTGTCACATTCTGAGAAGGAGGAGGAACCTTCCTCCTCATACGTGCAGTGACCTGCTTCCAGCCTTTATCTTTGACCGACTTTTGACTAACAGTCCTTTAACTAATTCCCTTGCTGATTGCCTTAATTCTGCATCTGCCTGCTTCTCCACTATAATGGAGAAGAGTCTTGAGACTGTAGTGTCTCTGAAAATAACTGGTCAATCTCTTGCTCATTTGCTCAAATACTGCATAGCTTGTTCACTTCCTTCTGTAGCTCCTTCACCTGGTGACACAGCTCTTTGACCACGGCACGCCTCCTGCAAAATAACTGGTTGTCTGTCCCAGCTCTGTGAAGAGGCATCCGGCATTCCTGGAACCTGTGACCCGGAGAGCTATGTCTGCCATGAGCAGGTCTGTTTGGGCAAAGGCCTCTGACATGGCTGATAACACTGACTGTAGCAGGTACATGGGATTGAACTCTATGACATGTCAACACCATAACTGAGGAAGCTTAAACTAGTATGTTAATAATACTGGGGCTGAAAGGGTCTCTTCCTACTTACCAACTACTGAATCTATTTATTGCCTTTATTGGCTGCTCCCTGATCATCAGAGAGGAGCCTTTCCTGGTCACTCTGCTTGTGCAAACTGCCATGCAAACTACTGTGCCACACCCTTACTGCTGTGTCTGTTTGCCTGCTCCTGTTTTCCATGCTTTGCATTGTTTGCACTCGCTAGAGCTGTTTAAATCTCCTGCAAGTGCTCTGAGCACCACTACTTCCTTGCCTGGTTAGCTTCCAGGGTTCTGATGAGCCTCAGGGCAGGGCTGCTGCTCAGATGTCTCTCATCTTGGGAACCTGATCTTGTACAGCCTGATCCAACCCTCACCCACACCATCTACCCCTTACCTGAGTCACTGCTGGTGCCACCACTGCTGTCACCTCTTCAACCATATTAACTAAAATGTTTCAAGATGGGAACTTAGAGGTCTGCAAAGGTGATAGTAAAATGAAGGCCATAAAAAATCAATCCCTTCACTTGACACAGATATGAAAAAAGTTGTATGCCATACACAACAATGATGAGACACACCATTACACTTATGTACAGCTGTCAATCTACTCAAATGTTGTCGGGGAAACTTCATTGTCGTGAAAGCTGAAGTTTCTGTTCACAACAAACGAGAGGATGAGCATATCCTAAGATGTTGTAGTTTGTTATAGTCTGCAGCTTACAGGACCCAAGAGCCTTTGGTTTCTTAAGGCGCTGTTCCTGTTTTATGATTACTTCACCTGTTCCATGATGCCACCACACCAGTGATGTGACCATTCTCATGAATCACAGCACTAAGTGATCAAATTCATAAATTGCAGCACATAATCATAAACACGCAACTGGCTTACAAATCACAGAATCACAAGATGGTTAGGTTGGGAGGGACCTCTAAATCTAGTTCCAAACCCCTGCTCAGAGCAGGGTCAGCTAAAGCAGGATTTCCTGGACTGCGTTCAGTTGGACTTTGAATGTCTCCAAGGATGGAGATTTCACAGTCTCCCTGGACATCCTGTATCAGTGCTTAGTCACCCTCACAGTGAAAAAGTGCTTCCTGATGTTCCTAGGGAGCGTCCTGTGTTTCAGTTTGTGCCCATTACCTCTGATCGTGCCACTGGGCACCACAGAAAGAAGTGTGGCTCCCTTCATTCTCTTCTGTTGGCTATTTACTCACGTGCATAAGGTCTCCCCAGAGCCTGCATTTCTCCAGCCTGGACAAGCCCAGCTCTTTCAGCCTCTTCTCATATGAAAAGTACCATAGCCCCTATAGTGTCTTTGTTGCTGTGCACAAGTTGTTCCAGTCTATCCATGTCTCTTTTGGACCGTGGAGCCCGGATCTGACCACAGTGTGGCCATATATGGCCTCACCAGTACTGAACAGAGTGGAATGTTCACCTTCCTCAACCTGCTGACTGTTCTCTGCCTAAAGCAGCCCAAGGTACTGTTGGCCTTTTATGCTGTGAGAATGCATTAGTACCTCTTGGTCAGCTTGCTGCCCATTGGAACTACAATCCCATTTCTGCAAAATTGATTTCCAACGAGGTGGCCAGTGTGTACTTGTGCCTGGTGTTGTTCCTTCTCAGTTACAGGACTTTCAGTCTCTCCTCATTGAATTTCTGGAGTTTTTCCTTGTGGAAGTCCCTCTGAATGGCAGCAAAATGTCCTGGTGGATCACCCACACTGCTTAGTTTTTGTATCATCTGTGAACCTGTTGAGGATTCATCCTCAAGCTGTTAATGGAGATGTTCAACAGCACTGGGCTTGATTGTTCAGCCACTGTTTAATTCACTTCACTGTTCATTTATGTAACCTGTATTTTGTTTGTTTGTTTGAGGTGACGCTACAGGACAGAGTGTCAAAGATTTTGCCAAAGTCAAGGTAAAAAGCATCCACTGTTTTTTGTTCATCTGCCAAGCTAGATGCCACATTCTAGAAGGTCTGGAAATAGTTTCTAGGAGCAGCTTCCTGTGGATTGTGGTGATGTCGAAGGGCCTGTTACCTCTAAATCTTTTTTTTCTCTTTTATTTTTTTTTCCCATCCTTGCAGTGATATTTCTCTGTTCCAGTCCTTGGGTACCTCCTCTCTGTATGGTCTCTGTGACCATTCAAAGACAACTGAGAGAGGTCATACAGTGATATCAGCAGTTCCCTCAACACTTTTGAGCTTATATGTAAATGCTTATTGTTTGCTCCCTAAACTGGTCTGTCTTTAAGTCTTCATTGCTGGTCCTTGCTGGTCTCCAGGGCCTAGGATTCCTGAAAGCAGGTATTACTGGCAAGAACTGAGACAAAGAAAGCCTTGAGTTCATTGTTGGAGTTTAATTGCATGAATAAAATGGAAATGAGAGGCTAGTGAGAATCGTTCTTCCATGTCTACTTGTTGATTAACAGAGAAAGAGACAAATATGAAGCCATATTAACTGCTATTGAGTCCTACATGTGACCAAAGATCAGCAGAAGTATGTCTTCTTTTTGGTAGGCTATGACTGACAGACCTTCAAACCTTTTTGTTTTAATGCACTTAATTGTCACCTAGAATTCCTTAGGTTAAAAAGCTAAGGAATATATCCCAAAATAAGCAGCTTAATTGTATTTGTAGGAAGGAAAATTACTATACTTCCCTCACCCACACTTTAGGTTTTGTAGATAGATATGGAAGTATATCTTCAACTGAAGTTTATTCTTATCTCTTTTTTGCATGTCAAATAAGAAATTCTGAGAATAGAAAAGAAATTGTATAGAATAATTATTTTGTAATTGTGGTTAACGGAACGTCTGCAGTTTTTAAAAAAAAAATATTTCAGAAACAAGTGGCAAATTAGAATGGACATTAAAACACATGAATGAAAATGGAATTTTTAGAAACTGCTGATGTTCAGAAAATGAAAGATGTGGTAATAGCAATTAATGATTGTGAAGTGTGCTAGTTTCTTCTGCGAGATGTTAAAACCAGGTCTGAAAATGGAAGAAGATTAAAATACATATTGATTGGCTGATGGGCAGAAGGTAAGGTTTAAAAGGAAGGAATTGACTAATATGTGTGGTATTAATTAAACTTTTCTCATCATTATGAATAAACAAGGACTGATAACCCATACCTATAAATTCCTGAATTGATTCCAGATCGAGTGTACTTCAAAGATCTATGCCATGTAAGCCAGAAATCACCTTCAGAAGGATCTTTTCCTGCAGCTCAGAGGAACTGCAAGACACAATCTTTTCTGCTGCAGTATTTTAACTCTGAGTTTTCCTGCTGGTTTAATAGGCAATATCATGATACTGGAGGATTTATAAGATAGGCCCCAGATTGTACAAGTTTACCAGAAATACCTGTGTCTTCCATGAGGGCAGATAACACAGAAAAGGAAAATGTGTCAATTTGATTAGCTGTTGATAAACAGGTGTGGCCAGTTATAAAATATTTGGACTAAACCTGCAAATATGGAGTCACCAAGATCCTGTTGAGAAAGAACCGTGAAGTTCATAGTTTGAAAGCAGGACTAATAAACCTTACAGACATAAGGTGGGATGCCTCTTCTGGGAAATCCTGACCCTGTTGAAGTGAACAGGAATTTTGACCTTTTATTATGGAGACTTGTATTACACAGATTGATTGCTTGCCTTCTGGGATGTCCAGTGCCTTAAGGAATGTTACTCAGGCCACATGTGCTTCTCAGTGTTTCTCCTGCCTGGGGTGAAGATCTTTTTGCTAGAAGAAACAATAATATCAAGCATTTCTTTTCTCTGAGGTTTTGAAAGTTTTTTGTAAAGTGTCTTTAGCTTGTTTTAGGACTTCTGTAACTATGGCCCAAGACAGTTTTTAAGCAAAAGCATTCCCTACTGTGAGATAAACAGACCTGAATATTCTGACTCCTTATGTTATATGGGTCCTATTTCCTTTATCAGTGATTTTCTCAGATTTTGTTGTCTCACATTTTGGTACTTAAAATAAATATTACGAAGTAGAAGAATGGGTTAGATGGGTTCACTAAAGAGAAAAAAGTGTTTGTCTCATGAGTACTTGATGTCCCCAGCTTATATGCACTTTTTATGTATTTTTCTCCATTTTCCTTTCTATGTCTTTTCTAAAATACATTTTACTGATGTTAAAGACTGTCCTGCCATGAAGTGTTACACAATCAGGAAAATTCTGTAGCATATATAGCAAAGAAAAACAGTAGGAGAAAGTATGCCACAGCTGAAAGCACAGAAGAATTTCTGCAGTTTAGCAGAGTCCATCAGTAAGGCCTTAAGTCCTTTATTTGTTATGCAACTTGAGTAAGTAAGGTTGGCTCAGCTTTGTATACTACATAACTTGAGTCGTTGTTTTTGAATTTAAGTAAAATACAGGTGTCCCAAAATGTCTGACACTGAGCTGTGGTCTGGCCATCTCCATAACAGAGGTCAAAAGTGGGCAGCAGGCCTGAAGTCTGCTGCTGCTGCCTTTGTTGGTGCACCAACCTGCCTCACCCAGAGAGCTGCCCCCAGCCACTGATTGTTTCAGCTGTGGTCACTGCAAGCATTGACTGGCAGTTTTGATGGCCATGCTCATTGCAAAAAATATCCCATCTCCTTTCCAGTCAAACCATGATACATAATTAGATTTGGAGGTCCTTGCAGAAGGCTCTGGTTATCTTAGCTGGCCATCATCTTCTCTGAAGTCCTGGCTATCCCATATAAGGTCATATTGCGAACTGTTTTTTCTTGCATTCCTGTCACATATCCAGACAGCAGCGCTATGTAATTTATAATGTTTTTCACCTGCTCTCCTTCTATCATATCTGATGCCTTTTTAAGAGTTTTTAATTGATTTCTGCTGTCACATTATCCAGTGAACATTGGTGCAGAGCAAGTGCCCTGTTTACTCCTTGTGTTGCCCGTGCCTCCTTAGGATTCCCTGCTCTTTTTTTTTTTTTTTTCACAAAACATTCAGCACAATTCCTGGCAAAGCTGGTGATCTCAATAGCAAAGCTGCAGAGGTAGCATAACTATGGAGATTTCTCTCTGTTGCTTTTTTGCATTTAGGCTCCTTTCAAAAGTGAGTAAGTTGATTATGGCACTGTTTTCAGTACTTAGCACTGCTCTATATTATGTCAGTATATATGAGAGAGGGGAGCTTCGTAGTGACGATGCTCAGGCATGTGTTTCCAAAGGCATCAATTAGCAAATTAGCAATGGTATCTCATGAGAAAATTGAACAGATTGACTGTATTTTTCCAATCATAACAACATGCATTACCTGGTGCTTTTAAACTAGAAAACCTTCTAGTGTATTATTTGCAGAAGTTGGCTGAGGGACAGAGTGATTAGGTGACTAGCCCCAAATACTGATGAAGAGTAAATTTTAACATAGACTTATGAGATCCAGGTTCTCACCCTCCTTTCAAGACACCCAACTTTGCTGTTTTTGTGTTGCTAATTAATTTTCTTTCAATTCATTAAAAAAAAAGAGGAACTAATTCAGTCATAATCTATGGTTAAGACCTAAGACAACCAAGGTCTAAGAAAAATTAGTGTTTTCTTCCCAGTCAATTTCAATGAAAATTGAATTGTAACTGGCTTCAGAGATAAATATTTCAATCTAGCAGTTAAATGAAAGATGGAAAACTAACCATGGCAATCTCTTAATGAAAACTGTCCCTTTTCTGGTGATTCAAAGAACCAGATTCTTCACACAGCTATATTATAATTTGTAAAACATTTATTTCTCCATTCTTTTTTTTTTTTTTAATGTAGTTGTATAAAGGAGAGAATTACAATCATTCCTGTTGTGTCTTTCCTGGTACTTCAATTTATATTATTTAAATACCTGATGTTCACTAGGATAATGCAAGGAATAATTAGGAGTAATTGTGAAGAAATCTACCAAATTCTAAAACCTTAGAGGGGCTACTGTTTTGAAAAAAAAAGGTGTTCACAATTGATTTATTTATTTACTGGGCACCAGGCAGTCCAGAGGAAGAAACTCCTAGGACTACATTGTCCTTCTGTGACAAGGTAATGCACCTAGTTGGTCAAAGGGACGCAAATGATTTAATCTTTTTGGATTTCAGTAAGGCTTTCAATACTGTCTCTCACAGTATCTTTCTGGACAAAATGCCCGGCACACAACTGGATAAACGCATTATGTGGTAGATGAGCAACTGCCTCACAGGTCAGGCACGAAAGAGTTACAGTAAATGGGGTTGCATCAGGCTGCTGACTGGTCTTCAACTTGGACCTTGTGCTCTTTAAAATCTTCACAAATGACTTGGATGCAGGACTCGGAAATTTGCCAATGATACTAAATGGGGAGGAGCTATTGCCTCTCTCAGAGGCAGAAAAGCCTTGCAGAGAGATCTTGACAAACCAGAGATAGGTAATGACCATCTCTATGGACCAGATTCTTCAGCTAGGTTCAAGAAACCTGGATGTTTGTACAGTCTGGGGAATGAGATGCTGGAAAGCAGGGCCATGGAAAGTGACCTGGGGTTCCTGGTCAACGGCAAATTGAATATGAGTCAGCAGTGCCCTGGCAGCCAGGGGGGCCAACCATGTCCTGGGGGGCATCAGGCAAAGCATCACCAGCCAGGTGAGGGAGGGGATTGTCCCACTCTGCTCTGCAGTGGTGCAGCCTCACCTTGAATATTGTGTGCAGTTTTGGGCACAAACCTTCTAAAGAGCATATAAAGGAGGGCAATGAAGATGGTGATATGTCTAAAGGAGAAGCTGAAAGAGGAAGCAGCTAAAGTCACTTGGTCTGTTCAGTCTGTGGAAGAGGAAACTGAGGGGACACCTCATTGAAGTCTACAACTTTCTCACGAGGAGAAGAGGTCAGACACTTGTCTCTGGTGACCAGTGACAGAAATGGAAGGAAATGGCCTGAAGCTGTGTCAGAGAAGGTTTGGATTGGATATTAGGAATAAGTTCTTCATCCTGAGTGGGGTTGGGCACTGGAACAGGCTCTCCAGGAAAGATGTCATGGAGCAAGCCTGAGAGAGTTCATGAAGTGCTTGGACAACTCTTCTCTAAGGTGATTTTTGAGGTCGTCCTGTGCAGGGCTACCAGGGTAATTAATTATCAGTGGAATTAATTATCTATCGGTGATGGATGAATGAGACTGCACACACAAGTAGAATCAGGGATTTCACACGCTCATCTTCTCTGTCTCGGTTTTTTTTAGCCCCTGTTCCGTGTCCCCTTTTATTATGCTCTTTGTAAAAACAATCCCTGCTGTTGCCACATAGCTGATTAGAATTCTCACAACTTTGCAACTCCATGTTATGACTTCATATGCACACCTTCTCATATAGTTGGTGGTCACCTTTCATGTACACCACCTTCCATGCCTCCTCACACTCTTTTTCAAAAGTCATACTTCAAGGCCAGAGATCTTCTTCTGTCCTCACCAGTTGGGCAGCTGATGCAGCAAAGTTAACTTGTTCCCACACAGGGCTAGGAGCTGACTGTGGTGATCATTGTGGATCCCTTCCAACTCAGGTTATTCTATGATTTTCTAGTTCAGATAAAGAGTAGGAAAAAAAAGGAAGATATTGCTCTTTTTCCTTGAAAAGATGTCATTCACCATGATTATCTGAAGATGTGGCTCAAGAATATAGGTATATCTTCACCTTTCAGTGCCAGGCCTCAGTCCAGCATGTTCTCGTCTTCCAAAGTTTGGAAGGTGCTTTTTCCTATCTGTTAAGCCCAGACAGGAACCAGTCCCACTAGTGGGTCAGACCTGAATGTGTCTGTGTTAAAAACTGTGTTTTGCAGCAGGATGCTAGGACTGGCCACGTGTAGTAGAGGCTGGAGAAGAAATACTGGAGGAAAACTGGGTTTTAATCTGCTAAGAATGCTATAATTTAATGCAAGAATGACGTGGTGCTGTGGAAGACAACATTTTACTGCAAGGGAAAGTAAACATCAATGAGTTTCTGAAGTTATGTTGAGCCAATCTGCATGTCTCTTTGACCTGTGGCAGTGAGATTTCTGTAGCACTGAACACAACTGAACTACCTGCTTGCATACACAAGATGCTGACATCCACAGTGTCTGGCAGAATTCTGCTAACAGGATTTTTTACAACCATTCCTCTTTGTGGAGGTTTGAGGGGGCTGGGATCTCTAGGGGTGGTCAAGGGGGGCTTCGAGTCTTGCAGGGGGGCCCTTGGACTTTGGGGGAGGGGAGGGAGTGTAAGAAAAGCCTGCTCACCTGTCTGTGTAAAATTCTGTTTTCCCTTAAGGGACAGCTCCCACTCCAGCCCACTCTCCCTGGAGCTGGGGGAGGACAGGGGTGGGTGGGGGCTGCTCTTGGTAGGCCGCTCCCCTGTCCCCCCCATGCTGTTTTCCGGGCTAGGCTGGGGCCGGGATGGTCCTCTCTCCTGCCTGCTCTTTCCCCGGGGTAGGGGTGGCGGCAGCGCCTTCTTGTTCCCCTGGGCTCCGCCGGAAGCACGGGGCTGGCGGAGGTGGCGGCAGGGGCGCTCTGGGGCTGCGGTGGCTGGTGCTGGTCCTGGTCCCCACAGGCCNTGGGTGGGGGCTGCTCTTGGTAGGCCGCTCCCCTGTCCCCCCCATGCTGTTTTCCGGGCTAGGCTGGGGCCGGGATGGTCCTCTCTCCTGCCTGCTCTTTCCCCGGGGTAGGGGTGGCGGCAGCGCCTTCTTGTTCCCCTGGGCTCCGCCGGAAGCACGGGGCTGGCGGAGGTGGCGGCAGGGGCGCTCTGGGGCTGCGGTGGCTGGTGCTGGTCCTGGTCCCCACAGGCCAGGGAGGCGGCGGTGCGCCGCTGTGCTGCTTCACGGCCGCCAGCACGCAGCCCCAGGACCATCTCGCGCCGCACAGGGCCCCCGGTCCTTGGGGCAGGTGGCAGCCCAGGAGTGTGGCTGGGGCAAGAGCCCCGGCATGCCCACAAGCGGCGGTGGGGCGGCTCAGTGAGTGCGGCCCTGGCAGCGCTCAGCTTGCAGGCAAAGATGCTGCAGGTACCGGAGCCGACATCGGCACAGCTGCGGTTGGGAACCTGAGCGTGGCAGCTGCTTATGGACAGCAGCAGGGGTCCAGCCCTGGCACCGTGCTAATGATGGCCGTGCAGAGAGGCGACAGTCAGTCCGGGGTATCCCTGAAATGCCGCGGCCGTGAAAACAAGATGGCGCCCCAGGCCCTGGGCGCATGGGTTTCAGCGGGAACTGCAATTGTGCCTACAGTGAAAACACTGGAAAAGAGGTGATGCTCAGCCCCACTGACCAATGGGGAGACAGTTTGGCCAGGAAGAAGACAGTGAGATTCACGCGAGAACTAGAGGTCTTAAAAAGCTGAGTACAGCAGCTCTTCCCCCACTTCGGCTTTCGATCCAGGGGCGAAGCACATAGCTCCTCTCGTCTTCGCTCGCAGACCCTGCAGCGTGACTCCACCCATTTCTCTCGGCATGGAAGTGATTTCCAGCTTGAAAGCAAGTAGCTACTTCCCGAAGGTGGGGGGAGGAGGTCGCTTTTCACTTCTTTTTGTGTTTTTCACAGAACCTTGAAGGGCCAGGGAGTGATTCCAGCAGAGAGGAAGCGAGAGAGACAGCTTCCCTACCCCTCCCCCTGTTTTCTCAGCTAGTCATCTAGGTGGGAGAGCAGTTCCCTTTCTGTTTTTGTCCCTTTTTCCCCCTTTCGTGTTTTCTGCGTGTCGAGTGTTCCTCTGTGTAAATTTTGGGGTCCCCGTGGGTTGTCCCTTCTTCCCTATTTAAACCCCCTGTAATAAACTGCTCACCTGCTGCTAATTTTGTTTAGTTTTCCATCATCTTTATTGCACGCCCCTGAGACGATAAAAGTGGTTCAAAACACCACACTTTTACAACAGAAAACTCAGCAGAAGTTTTCAACTGTACTTTTTTTCTCTTTCATTCCTTCTGATCATGTATATCTAGGTTTCAGTTACTGTAAAGCCTCTTGTGCCTTTCAACTATTATGTACGAAATTGCCTATTTAGCTGGGCTATTCATGTACTCTATTTTGTCTAGGTTTTTCAGAAATATTCTGAATATCTATTCTTACATGGATAGGGCAAGAAGAACTACAGGTGCTGTAAAGTCATTCAAAATAATTATTAACTGAAAGTGGGGGTGAACTTGGAACATCACTAATCTGAAAAAAAAGAAAAAAGGAAGTATATGAAACTGGATTTTCTTCTGACATGTAACTCCTACAGCTTCTTCTTCTCCCATTAGGAGTTCTCTGCTAAAGAGCCACCGTTCCAGTATCACGGATTATTTTTGAATATTTCAAACCGCATCAGGAAAAGGAAGCCAAAGAATGAACAAAAATATTGAACTTTTCCCAGGAAAGGGATGGTGTGGCATCTCCAAGAGGCAGCAGAGCTATTCCCTCAGATAGAGGGATCATTTTGTCATGGCAGAGCTGCTTGGAGAGCTGTCAATCCCAGCTGACTTTGTGAAGATTATTTCCCAATATTGCGGGTGCAGTGTAGTGGTTTAAGCACTGTTTAGCATTCAGGGGGGTGAGTTCAATAAAGGCGACAGAAAAACTGAATAGAATGGTCAGCAGGGGGACTTTTTATTACAAGGGAATTAAATTAGAGAGGTAGGGTGATGACTAGTTGAAAGGGACAGGGGGAAAAGGGTAGGAAAGGGTGTCTCCTTCTTTCCCCTCTCTCTTTGGAAGCACTTCTGGCCCTTTAGTCTCTGAAAAACACAAACACAGGTGAAAAAAAGACCAGTCCCTCCCTCCCTTCCTTGTCCGAATACTTGCTTCCGATTGAGAGGAATGGGTGGAATCCCGCCGGGGGCCTGCAGGCGCTGGACACCAGAGCCGTGACGCTTCTCCCCGCAGCGGCGGCCGAAAGAGAGAGAGGGGCGGGCCGTGTTTCGGCTTTCAAGCCTTCTCCATCATCGCCTGAATGTCGTCACCTTCTTCCCGGTCCAGCTGGCTTCCCATTCATCCAGTCAGTCGGGCCCCGCCTCGCTTCCGGTGTTCTCTCGTTGGAGAAGTCACGAGTTCAGTCGTTAGGCGCCATCTTTGTTCTCATGGCGGCTGCACTTCAGAGACGCCACAGCGCCAGACGGTGCCAGGGCGAGCTCTCTATTGCTGTCCGTCAGCAGCCGTGGTGCTGAAATTCCCAGCCACGCTGGCCTGGGGCGAGGTGCCACCGCCCACTCTCCCCAGGGTGAGGGTAAGAAGCCGCTGCCCCGGAGGGACACCGGGGCTTCCCCGCGGCTGTGCCCCCAGGCCGCCACTCTCCCCAGGAAGCCGCTGTGCCCGTGCGGGAAGGGACAGTCCCCGGCCACACACCTCGCAGGGAAGGAGGACAGTGGGGAGGGACAGAGGTGGGGGCTAGAAACCGCCGCCCAGCCCCGGCTTCGGGGAAGGGGCCCCAAGAAAAACGAGGAACTGTTGCTGCCCAGCCCTGGCCTTGGGGACACCGGGACTGGTACAGGTCCCGCTCCGTCCCAGCCCCCTCGATCCCAATTTCCTTCTCCAAACCCCGAGAGAACAGGTAAACCCGGAGCCTCGCTTCCACAGGTAAAAAGGGTCCCTCCCCGTCCCCCGGTCCCGGCCGGGACAGCCCCCTCCCCGACGGCTTTTTTGAGGAAAAACTGAATTTTAGTCAGGTAAGTGGGGTTTCTCTCACAATCCCCTTTAAAAAAAGCCTTGTTTTTAAACGACTACATGCAGTTACCATTTGGAGTGGAAATCTGCTGTAACTTAGGTTTATTGTGGAAGTATGACTTACGACAATTTAATGTTTCTACTAAACAGGCTGACACTGTCTCTATTAGTAATTTTACAGAACCCAGCTGATAATGCTGGTGCCAGGGTTTTACTATGCTTCAGTAGGTCAAAGCTTTCTGCGTCAATGTTGTGAACCCCCAAGTCAGTTAACTAGCAATTAGAAGCTGAAAAAAAAAGACTGAAAACATGTCATGGCACAGATATTTAAAAAATGTTTTAAGTAAAAGCAAAGATATATTAATTCCTGAGAGCTGTATATTACTTGAAACCTAGACTGAATTGTAAGATAAGTGGGAATAATCCCACATACTAGAAGCATGAGGCAGTGCACCCTGGTAACCAAATGTGAAAACTTACAGTTCTCGCTGAAAATTAGTGCATTAATGAGTATAAGTGATTCACCTCAGAGCACTAAACCAAGCCAGTTTGGAGACTTCCTTTGGGAACAAACTGCCATGATCACACCACTAGATTGGCAGGCTGTGGTGTGCTGCCCAGACAGGCAGGAGGATGGTTTGGCCTGGGGAAGGAATCACTGGACCCCGGTGGCTGGATGTCCCATACTTGGCTCTGCCTGAGGTCCTGCTGAAGTGCATTGGGACAGGTCTTGTGGCCCTGTGTAAACAGATGTCCATGGGATGATTCACAAGACTGTAATTAAGCACAATAGTGCAAATGTTTAATTAATCAGGTCTCATGTCCTTATTATCCCCTCATTGAGTTTCACTAATAATGACCCAGAAGAAAATTCTGCTCCTTCTGTGAATTATATTTTATTTACATGTTTTTCATTTCTAGATGATTTTTCTCTTTTGTTCCTGGGCAGCTCTACCAACAAGAAAATAAAATTCCAATGTCCTTTACAAGTAAATCTTGTGACTGGCCTAAAATTCAGAATTAGGAAAGGCTCTGTGCTACCTCATATGATTCCTTTAGCTGAATAAATTAGAATAATTTAGTATCGGATACATCTCTTGTCTCACATTCAAAGGATGCATAAATATTTGGCAGTAATCCTATGACTAAAGCTGAGAGGAAAAGAAAGTTCTTGGAGGAGAAGCTGTTCTGTTTGGCAAAAGCAATTCCTTCTAAGTTGGTTTTTAACCTATACAAAGGTTCCAGCCTATACAGAAGTTCCAGCCTCCTTTTCTGAAGATACCTCTGCCACATCCAAAACTCAGCTTTTGGAAAGAAAGTGTTAAAAATTATTTTGTTTGCATTAAGAGGCTGAATTTTCCACTGGGTAATCATGAGTGAAAGCTAGTGAAGGGCAAATGAGGATGGCAGGTCTGATTAATTAATATGCTACAGTGCTAAGGGCAAGATTTATGTTATTTGTTTGACAAGAGTCATTGATATTAATACCACTAGTAAAAATTCGTGCTGCTATTTATTGTTTCCCTTTTCCACTACAAAAATGGTATTAAAAGTACAAATGAGGTTTGTGGAGTGTTGCTGTAACAAGTTTCGCTTTCTAAATGTTACTCCTGCTCTACAGGAGAGCTTTGGCAGAGCTGTTACTAGATGCACAGTTGCTCTAATTTTTTATTAATATCTACAATTCTGGAGGGTTTTAAACCTGATTAAAAAAATTACTTTGGGCTTAAATCTACTTTCCAAGGATCTCCATATATGGCTACTTACGTATACATGACTGCACTCCTGTTTGTACAGAATTTTATATGGAGCTTTCTAAAAAGTGGAAAGAAAAATAACTACCAGTCATATGTGAAGCTGTGCACATGGTGGTTTGTGGCATCGCATTCTGCTAAAGCTGAATGACATGGTCAGGTCAAGCCTGAGAGACATAAGTGTTATTACAAAGCAAGGACTAGAACAAAATAACATTCTGGGGATAACAAGAGCCACTGTATGGACATCCATTCCTCTAAGCAAAAAGAGGCTCAGATAAAGCTGTTAAGTATTTTCATCACTTCCATGTTGATACGTAGCACATTTGTAAGTATCTACTTCATAATGTATTAGTAGAGTAGAAGCTGAATGCCCTTGCACTATAATGCTATTTCAGAAATTTATTTATAGGAAATTCAGCTTTTGTTTATTAATATGCCACAGGAAATATAGCAGTAAAAAGTGAAGTGGGAAGTGTGGATGTGTGTCTTGGA
Organism: Serilophus lunatus; assembly: GCA_013399895.1. NCBI lineage: Eukaryota > Metazoa > Chordata > Aves > Passeriformes > Eurylaimidae > Serilophus > Serilophus lunatus. Next base: position 92,823 of record VXBA01003364.1, read on the forward strand.
GTGGAAGGGGAGGAATTGTATATTGCAAATAAGCTTGCTTACATCTTGGAGAGCATGAATTTTAGCCAACCAGGGCAGTGTTCGTTCAGCTTTTATTTTCTTGATAATGCACTCATGTGTTTGCTTTTCCCTTCACAGTAACGTGGAACTTTTCTTTGGAATGATGCCTCTTTTTTATCAAGAAACTAGCAGTACTCATGTATAGCCCGGTAACGCCTTAGACTTTGCAGTAATTTCGCAACGTCTCAGTACCGAGAAAATTTTGCCAGGCTTGCCAGGCTTCTTGGTCTGTCTGGAGTTTTGGTTTAGTTAATTTAGCTCTAACAAAAATTCTTTCAAAGATAGGTGACTGTTGCCTTATTTGTTTTACTTCTGTTTACATTTGTACAGTCACAAAATAGCCATGATTTTATACTTCATAGTATAAAAATACCTCAATGTTCTTGTCATGAAGGGTTCAAAACACAGGATTTTTCCCTACCATGTCTCTCGTAGCCATTCCAAGAGAGTAAAGCAAATACTGGACAAAAAAAAATAGCACAAAGGGGCTACTCAGCCTGCTGTTTTGGACATTGGTGTCACACAAAATAATGGAAAATCAGCATAGGCCATAAATAAAAGGAGGATATTTCTGTTAGCAGTCAGCATAGATTAAAAGGTCTGAGAAAATGTCTGGTGTATTTGTGACATTTTAAAATATGTTTGATAAAAACAGCTTCTTAATCCAAGAAACTAAGAAATCTCTGATGCATTTTATTTTATATGAACACGCCACTCTGTTTAAAGATAGAATGGCACCAAACCAATATGGGACAGAGGACATATCTCAAGAACATAGTTATGAATATCTCCTTTTCTTAAGCCACAGGTACTTGACCCAGCCCTGTGCTATTTAACATTTCCCTGAGCAATGACCATAACTGCTGCTGACACACAGCTACTCATTCCATAGGAACAGGGGGAAAGCAAATAGCATGATTGGTTATTTAATACAGCTAGAATCCAAGAATGCAATATACATATAAATGACTCTTCCACTAAAGATAATCTTATAATTAAGAGGCTCTCTAATGGAAAAAAACCCCACTGCAGCTTGTGATCCTCATGAGCAAAGAGGGTCGTTCAGTGTACAACACCTGTAAGACTGGTGCTGGGCCTGCTGTAATTTTGGTCACCACTGGCCCCAACGTCCAAGAAGGAGCTGAGATATGGAGAGATTTCTGGGAGAAGCCCCAGGTTATGCTGGAACCTGAGTGTGAGATGCAGTGTGAAGTGACATGCAGATTACTCCATAGGATCATTCCCTCTATTCACAAAACTCCTAACAAAACTAAAAGATGGGAAACTGAAGTTAGACAAATTCTGGCTTAAAAATAAGACAGCTTTTCAAAGTAATAGTTGCTGAAACAACAGGGACATAACTGCAGGAAATTATTTTGGTCAAGATTTCTTTTTCTTTTCATTCTCTTTTCTAAAAAGTACACTCTAGTCCAAGAGGATGTATTGTGCAGAACCAGGCATTTTTTAAGGGTGGTTTCTTGTCTTTTGTTATTGCGAGTCCATTCTGACATTAAACCCTATTGATCTATTCACAGGGGCTAAAGTCAATATTTAGGCATATCAATAACACATCTGACTTTTCAAAATTCTTCATTTGATTTCATTAACCTTAACTTCTGGTTGTTACTCTACTTCTCATTGATTACTCATAAATATAAAAGAATGAAGATGCATTAGTGATTTTGACTAGCAAATTATTATCTGTATCATTATCACAGGGAAGTAGAATTTCATGGCATATGTGTTTTTTTATATGTTGATATTGTATATTTTCGATTTCACAAAACAAGCAGATGACACTGGTAGAGGATCTTTCCTTTTTTTAGATGCCTAAAGTTAGGTACCTGGTTGAGTACTATATTTCTTGCGAAGAGGTGTAATGAGCCTCTTACCAAAAACATGTGAAAGCCTTTCCTTCAGCTGCAGAATAAATCCCCATAGGCTGAGAGCAAGAGATCCATTTCCCACAGTCATCATATAACCTTAGCTATCACTAGCGATTCTTCACTGCCAGTGAGCTGGAATAGCCACTAAAAATGAAAACCAGGGCTTTCCTTCCCAACATGGATTACCTCTAAACAATAAAATAGAGAAATTAAAAGATGCTATCAGTTAGGTTTGATACTGGAAACCACGGATTACACTGTCATCATCATCAAATACTTGGATTAGGAAGAAGCACCACAGGATTTTCCTTTCACGCAGTCAAGGTAGTCAGTGGGGGTCAGCCTTGATCTTCAAACTTATCTTTACAATTGTCTGTACAATTTAGGTTTTGTGGTAAATCTGAAGCATTTGAAGGCAGCTATGTTCCATCAAGGAGCATCAGGAAAATTTTGCAGTTTGCATAGTTACAGAAAATTTTCACCTGACATTATAGAGTGACAAAATATGCCGAGCTGGAAGGGACCACAGTGTGTCATCTGGTCTAACCTCCATGCTCAAGCAGGGTTGTCCTGGAGCACATAGCACAGGATTGCATGCAGATGGTTCTTGCATATCTCCAGGGCAGGAAACTCCTCAGCCTCTCTAGGCAATCTGTTTCAGTGCATGGTCACATGCACAGTAAAGAAGTTCTTCCTCATTGTATTGGGCCTGTCTGAGATGGAGCCCATTTCCCATACGGCAGCTCTCACAGTGCTGTGCTGTGCATTAATAGCTGGAATGGTGCTGATAATACGCCAGTGTTTTGGCTACTGCTGAGCACAGTACTGGGACTGTAGTGTCCCTTCCCCAACTGACGGCAGGATTATGGGAGGGGACACAAGTGGGCCAGCTGACCCAAACTGACCAAAGGAATATTCCATACCATATGACGTCAGCTCAGATATAAAGCTGGGGAGAAGCAGGAAGGGGGGGGGGCATCCACAGTCTCCCATGGTGGCTTACCAAGAGAGCCACTACACGCGTTGAAGCCCTACTTCTTTGGATGTGGCCGGTCTTCGCCGCGGATGGGAAGTAGAGATTAGATTAGTGTTTTGCTTTTGCGTGGGCTTTACTTTGCTTTGCTTTCATTTTTGCTTTAATAAACTGCCTTATCTCAACCCACCGTTTGCCATCGTATTCTTTTCCCCTGCCTGACTTTTAAGGAAGAAAAAAGAGTTAAAAAGACTGTAAGCACCTGGAGGCCAGCCAAAGATAACCCATTACACTCATGTTCAGGTGGAAGCTTCCTGTGCACCAATTTCTGCCCATTACTTCTTGTCCTATTGCTCAATACTGAGAAGAGCCTGGGTTCATCCTCTTGACATCCTCCCTTATATACATTGATAAGGTACCCCCTCAGTTTTCTCTTCTTGAGGCTGAACGGGACCAACTCTCTCAGCTTTTCTTCATACAAGAGGTTCTCCAGTCCCTTAATCATTTTTGTCACTCTCCATTTGACCTGCTCCAGGAGCTCCGTGCCTCTTTGGCACTGAGAAGCCCAGAGCTGGACACAGCACTCCAGATGTGGCCTCACTGAGGCTGAGTAGAGGGGCAGGATCACCTCCCTTGACCTGCTAGGAATGCTTTTGCTAGTGCACCCCAGGATATCACTAGCATTCTTCACCACAAGGGCTCACAGCTGGAGAGTTTGTTGTTGACCAGAGACCCCAGGTCCTTCTCCATAGAGCTGCTTTCCAGCAGATCAGCTCCCAGTCTGTACTGCTGCATGGAGTGATTCCCCTGCAGGTGCAGGATCCTGCCTTTTCCTTTGCTGAATTTCAGACAGTTCTCTGTCCATCTCTCCAACCTGCTGAAGTCTTTCTGAAGGGCTGCACAGCCTTCTGGGGTATCTGTCACTCCTCCTAGCCTTGTGTCATCGCTGAACTCACTGAGGAAGCATATTCTAAGTTAAACAATACTGGCCCCAGTATTGAACCTTATGGGATACCATTAGTGACACACCTCCAATTATATCCTGTGTCACTGATTGCAACCCTCTGGAATCTGCTGTTCAGGCAGTTCTCATTAACACTAACTAACAATGACTTAAAGTGATATAAGATATATGAAATGTCATATATATATATATGTATGTGTATATATATATATGTATATGTATTTATACATAGAATCAAAGTAGTCTACATGAAGCATAACTTCCTTACCTGAATCTTAACATTTGAAGATGAGCAGTAATAATTATTTTGTCACATAACTCTACAGAAGACCAGGAAGGCACAACCACAGAGCAATTAAACCTTAGCACCATTTGGCATTATTTAGAAGTGGATATGAAGAAAGTCTTCTACTCAATTGAACACAGTCTAAGTCACTTGAGAGGAAACATAGAGTTAATGGTTTTTCCAAACTGGAGCTTTGCAACAACCCTCTGTTGAACTGAAGGATGTGTTAAGTGAGGTTTTCCTCAAATACTGCAGGAGCAATTTTGTCATAGTTGCTTGATGAAGGTGGGAAATAGGTTGTTAAAGGCAGTGGATGGGATATTCAGCCTCTGATGATGCTGTACTTCATAAGAAAACTCAATCAGAATAAATTTTCAGAGAGAGACTGAGAGGAAGCCTTCTGCACTGAGGAGGAATGGGCACTAGATCCAAGTAACAAGTTCATAGGCAAGATCACATTCCTCTAATTTATAAAGACTGCCTGAAGCTTTTACAGAGAACTCAGGAGGCGTCAAGCTGAAAAACCAACTACCACCACAACAAAACCAAGCGAACAAATTAAAAAAAAAATCTGGAAATCAATATCTATTAAAATGAATAGGAACAGAAACAACAGTGAGGAAAATTAAATTAAGAGAATGAATGAGCCAATGACCTTTTCTATGAACTCCAGTGTTCGAGTTTTCTATAAACACCATCAAACTCATGCAAATATGTTGTGCCAAAAACATTTGAGACAAAGAATAAATAAATAAATACCATATGGAGATCCAATTGGTCACCATGCCAGAACTAACCTTTGAAACAGACTATAGTTCTAAATATGGGAAAGACGCAGTGGGTGGGAAGGGGGCTGGGAAGAGAGAAAGAATAAGACCTTTTGTTTTCTTTACAGGAGGGAGGAAGAAGGCTTGTTGCCCCAGGCGGTCTTTATGAGAGTTCTGCTGTTCCAGGACACTTTGTCATTGTGGTGACATTGCTAGGTTCCTGCTCTTTGTCATATTCCATTGCAGTCTGGGACTTGACAGTCTGTAAAGGATTTTTCTGAAATGGATTCAACTGGTTAACATTGCATCCACCCACCCACATGCAAAAAGTCCCAAAGTGTCATCAGTCATGGATAATTTTCTGAAAAACATGAACTCCTTGACTCTCTCAGGAACCATGACAAAAACCACAACTTTAGTAATGATTTAGTCAATGGAACTGTTTTTTTCTCATGACAATGTTTTTTCTTTTCGAGTACTTGAAGCAATAAAATAAAATACAAAAATGGTTCCGTGGTTCAATGGAAGTCCTAAGTCAGGTAGTTACAATCACTGAAAAGTGTAGGCTATGCACATATACATATATATATATCTATATAGATTAGGAAGGGAAATTTCTTCTCTATTCTCCCGTTGAGTATTGAACAGGAGAAAACTCTCCTTTTGTGACAGATACATTTGTGTGGGCTAGCACCAGCTAGCACATGACATGAGATCTGAAAAGAGCACGTGGGATTGAAAGGGAGGGAATGTCTGGGAACCTTAAGGCAATCCAATGATTTCAAGGTATATAACTTAGCAGCATGTATTAAAATTAAATCAAGAGAACTAGTTGACTGATGAAGAGGGAAGCTTTAATGCTCATAAAATACAATGAACTCATTTAAATTGTCAGGGGATATGTAAGCGGACTGACTCCAAACCAAATAACAATTTGTCTCCTTGTTTGACAATTACTAACTTTTACTGTTATTAACTTCTGCTAAATCTTAAGATGTGCATGGCCTACATCCACCTCCTTAGTTGTGTTTATTGAAGTTAGTTCTGGAAGAGAAAGTTACTGGGATCTATTGTCATGTTCTAATGGTCTGCTAAATATTTAAAAAGAAAAATATGTTTAGGCATGAAATTAAGCAACATTCAATCATGGGACTGATCTGAAGGTGGTAGGTAGATTCTTAACATTCTCTTTCATTTTCCTTAGATCAAATTTTAATTTCTGAATTCAGTGCATGCTTTTCTTTTGTGAATTGAAGTTAATCTATAACATATCAAAGAGCAGGCTGCATATATGGAATTTAGATCAGGTGTTTGCTAAAGTTACATATTGTTTGCAAAAAAGGACTTGGGGATCCTCATGCACAACAAGCTGAATATAAAACAACAACACGCCTTTACTACAAAGAAGGCTAATGATATTCTGGGCTGTGCTAAGCAGACTGCTGCCAGCAGGTTGAGGGTGGTGATCCTTTTCCTCTCCTTAGCACTGGTGAGGCCATGCCTGCAGTGCTGTGGCCAGTTTTTGACCCCCTAGTACAAGAGAATCTTGGACAAGTTGGAGAGAGTCCAGCAAAGGTGGACACAAAGGTGATTAAGTGAGTGGAGCATCTCTCCTGTAAGGAAGGGCTGTTCAGTCTAAGAAGAGCAAGATCAGTACGATCTTATCTATGTATAGAGATGCTTAATGGGAGAGTGCTGCAGACAGGCTAGCTTCAGCTGTGTGCAGTGGCAGGACCAGAAACACTGGGAGCAATCTGAAACACAGGAGGCTCTGTCTGTACATCAGAAAACAATTTTTCGCTGTGGGTGTGACTGATCCCTGGTACAGGTGGTCTGAAGAAGTTGTGGTGTCTCCATCCTTGGGATATTCAAAAGCTTTCTGGATATGATCATGGATAACTGGCTCTATGAGGCAGGTGGATTCCATCAGTTGGCCTCTAGACATCCATTCCAACCTCATCCACGTTGTGATTCTGCTACATGTACAAGATTCCTGGATGTCTATTTCTTACCAATAGGAAATCTAGTTTAACTGTCTTCAAAAAAATTTACTATCTTTACAAGAATGGTCAGTTGCACTGAGATTGATAGTCTGTCTTTGTGACGGACTTCTGATCACAAGGAACTTGTTTTGCATTCTATAATATGATTTTGTTCCTAGACAGAAAGGTTTAATAAATGCTTGCTAAAAGTGAAAAAGATGTATGAACCTTGCAGTAATAAGAGATATTGAAGCTTATAAGCATGTCAAGATGAGGTGTAATGCATGGTTTGAATTGAAACTGTTGTTTATTTATTACAACATTTATTAATAACATTATTATTAACCATTTAGTAACTTTTCATTTGGTGTTTTTAAAGGGAAAATTGATACAAAATTATGCCTTCAAGGGAAATGAGTCAACAAATGTAAAAGCGAATATTAGAATGTGTCTTATGTATGGAAAGATTGAGTTTTAATGTTACTTTTTTTGTGTCTCTATCTTTCTGTACTAAAATGTCTAGCTCTGATTATTTTGACTTACAAAAATATTTATGTGTACCAACACATTTCAGTCTTTCTATATATAAAATGCAGATTGCCCCCAGAAATTTTTCAAGAATCCAGTTTTATAAGGGGATTCAGAAATTCTCCCCAGGAACAAAAACTTGGGTAAAAGTGTGGGGTGTGATCTTTGCCTTTAAATGCTGACAGAGATATTTCTTGAATCTAAGCAAAAAAAAAATAGTGTTGCAATTTAGTCAAATATGTTTAATCAGTATCCAAGAGATGTTGTTTACAAGCACATCATGAGTACAAGCTAACACTGGGCCTGAGTTAATGGAAAACTGCTGTACAGTCCTTTTGTTAACTTCGTAAAAACATTTGTTAAGAAGGACATCTAGTGGGTCATCTGATTCAGCAGCCACATGTAGTTATTTTTGTTGAATTCCTGACAGGTTGAAAAGTAGAAGTGTAGAAGGCACATTGTTGAGGCTGAACTGCTTACCCAGAATACCTCTTTTCACTCTGTAGCTCTGGTATCATGGGCACAAAGGTTTGCCTGCAAACATGCTCTCCAATGTGAAGGTTTTTTCTGTTGAGAGTGTTTTGGATGACATTGACTCAGTCTCAGAAAAAGAGATGCAGATCAGTAATAGTTTGTTTTCCATTTGATGCTATTCGAATATCAATAGTATCAAGTGAAAATCCTTTAAGTCACTCCTCTTCCACATTAAAATAAGAAGAATCATAGAAATACTTTCAACTGGCCAGGCTATGCCTGCATGAATATTGGGGAGGGAGAAAGTCTTCCTACCATTGTCAAGAGCTGTCCACCTATGGTAGGAATTTGACTCTTGTGAAGTTGTCATTCTAGCTACTCTGCTCTACTCTGGGATGCAGGAAAAGATGAAAGACCTATTCTGCCCTGAATGTCTGTAGCTGGCTCTCCTCTAGGGCTTGATTTTTGGGCCATGTAGGAAGAAGACTTTTTGCATCACAGACTGTCTGTAACGGGATATGTGGGAAGATTGCTCTCCTTTGCCTATCCACCCACCAGCTCCTACTGCTTATAGCTGTGGTTCTGTCTTTCTCTGCCAACAGGATGCTAGAAAGCTTATAAGAGTTTATAGATATATGGGATATTTCTTTCCTCTCTCTTGGCAACTAGAAGATGAGTTTGCATTCCACAGCCTGTGAGCCATTCTGTCACTGCGGGCTCAAATAGCAACAATAGCAAATCATGTTTCCCTTGACAGTAAATTCTGCAATATGTTGCTGCATGTTGCTAAACAGTTAAAGTGTAGCTCATAGAAATCTCTCATTCTTTCTCAGTGCCCTGGTGTGGCCATCATAAGCATGAAACCAAGCTTTGTCCTGTTTTTTTTTTTTTTTTTTCCACAGCACTATCATGACTTTGCAAGTGTCTTGTTTCAATGATTGGTATAAAACATCCTTGTAAGCCAAGGAAATTCCTGTATACCAAATCAGAAGATCTGATTGAGTTGGCTATTCTTTGTTACAGCAGCAAAAGCAGGAACTGTAGCACTGATAAGCAGAAATCCCATCACAACTACCACCATTTGTAATGGTTTAACCTCATATGACAAACCCCAGCCCGACATCTGCTCAATTCCTTCCCCCTGATGGGATGGGGGCAAGAATTGGAAGAATAAAAGCCAATAAGTCATGAGCGAACTTAGAAAAATTTTTGGAGTTTTTCACTTTCATTTTACTTTAATTTTTAGTCACTTATGATGCCGACTCCACCATTTTGCTAGGTCAAGAAGGAAGACCAATGTTGCTTTTGTGTTTCCAACATCATGCTTGCTAAGGAGAATATCCATGTAGCAGATAGTTTCAATGCATGATACTTTTAATCCAATACTAGTCTTTGACCCAGAAGGGAGTTATTCCTTCATCATAGAGCAATTTCATCATAGTGGACCTATCCCTCTGTAAAGCTCACTTCACCAAGCAATCCTGAGGTGTGGAATGCTTTTAGCACACTTTATTCAATCTAAACTTTGCAGGACTGGTCCTCTTACCTTATGGGAGAATACAGCCTACAGGGTCAAGAGAGAGAAAAAAGTAACTTGACGAAAAGTAGTGGCAGAGGAGTGTCTTCCTGAAAAGGATGACTATGACAGTTTAACAGAAAAACCCCCAAACCACTGTTTCCACCCTCTTACTAGTATTATGGTTCAGCTGCTTTGGCCTTATCAGCAGTCTACATGGAGCTCCCTGTAGTTGCCACGTCACATCTCATTCACTCTGCATTGTATCATTGCTCTCATGGAGAGAACAGGCAACTAGGAGAGTTTCCTTTGTTGTTACCTGATATACCATTATTCACCTCTTACCATTTTAGCAAAGCAGTTATATTGCTGTCAAAGGTAATGGAGAGCATGCCACTAAGACAATTGTCTGTAATTTATTTATCAATTTTTTGTACATACCACAAAAAGACACCATCTACTTTACGGCTGGGTCTAAGGTATCTGAGAGCCCTTGAAGTTCATGGTTTTCCGGTATTCTAAATTCTACTTATGGCTTTTCCTGTATATGACACATAACACCACCCCTGTGGTCTTCAAGGCTGATTTCTTCTTTGCTTTCTTTAGTCACAAATCATTCTGAGGCATCCCTTAAGTGCATTTGTATTGTTAAGTGCACCGGCCTGATTTGGTGTTAATTCAATTTGAGTGCCCTTAATATCTTGCAGGAGTGAGGCAATGCATGCGAGCTGTACCTTGTAAAAACAGGTTCCAGGTCTGCCTGAGAGAAAAGCACCTTACCCACAGCAATTTACCAAAGTTGCTGATAAAATTTTCATAAGGAAACCTTTTTAGTCTGACCCTATTGTGTTGTTCTACCATTAAGAGTTGGGGAACTGAGACTGTGTTCTGGTGACAGTTTATCACAATCTCCATTTTTTTAGTGTATAGACAGCCTACTGATGGGTCACAGCCTTCATCCTATTCTCTTACAGTGTGGAAACAGCTTTCAGAGCTGCAGCCCAGAGGCCTGAGTGTGCCAGTTGCAGTATGTGTGTGTCAATACAACTGAAGTGAACTCTAGATAAACCAGTCACCTCTAACCCTCAAATGATGAGAGATGGGACACTTTAATGCATTTGGGGTCAAGCAAAAAGAAGGAAAGGCAGAAAAAGGAATAGTTAGCTCTGAGGAATGTGTGAAAGAAACTATCACATAAAAAAAGGTATTTCACCAACAATCAAGGATGAAAAGCCAGTTTTAAAGTAATCAGAATACACAAATACTGTCTTCTTTCACAAGGATTAATTTTGCTCTCAAATAAATTTTTGTAAATCCCAAACAACTCCAACATTAACTCAAAAGGTTTATCTTACAAAGGTGAACCAGTGTCTGATACAAAGAAAAGTGCCCATCTGCCTGGCAGATTTCTTCTCTACACTCATACCACCTCATATTCTGGAGAGCAGGGAACTACAGCAAGGGAATCTGAGTGAAGGGTTCAGCTGCTGCACACATGATATTCCAGAATCTGTATGTTCTGTCATGCTATATGAACACATTTTTTTCAGCTGTTACAGAAAGCTTGACCAAACTAGTCTGGATGCCACCTGAAGACTTGAATGCAATTTTTTTATTACTACACACCAGGGCCAAAACCATATGGTCCTTTAAGATACATAAGTAAATTCCACAACAGCAGCCGCAGCAATTGCCCCCCACTGTGAGTGGGTTAGTAGGTCCTTTCTGATGGATCAGAAGTTCATCAAAGAAAGGCATAGAAGAAAAGTCATGGTTTCACTCTCTTGCTCTCACAATATAAAGCAGTTTTAGGGACTCAGATGGTTATAGTCTTTGGAATACATTCTAGGACTTTTAAGACTGAATGGGTGAAGGTTATTTGCAGTGAACTTCAGGGGTGGACTTCAGTCAGGATTTGTGCTACCCTTCAAATAACAGAGAGGGAAGTCTATGTGAGAGATGGGACATAGTACTGTGCTCTAGAGTCTTCCAGCATTGCTTTGCTTCTATCTAAGGATAAATAAATGCCTCTGCATGTGGTGTTTTGAGAGAGAAAACTCCAGTTCAATCAGGAAAATAATATTTTACTTCCTAATCTACTGAGAAATGGAAATGCTCTTCTCTCTTCCTTCCTCTTCATTAGTTTATGTACATCAAATCCCATCACGTTTATCTGTGAAAAAGTGGTTTCAGTAGGATGGCTGTCTTTGTAGCTTCAACCACCATTGTATAAGCATTAAAGTGAAACAGAAGACCTTGGGAGATCTTGCTGCCAGGACGTGAGTTGTGTAGTCAAGAAAAAAATAACCAAAGTTAGAAGCTATGGACCATGCCTCATGCTAAAAGAGACAGAGGTGTTTCCCTTGACTGTTCTGAAGTAAGGTCTCAGCCAAGCCCTTTCCACATGGGTTCAAATTGAAATGTGTCTTATTGCTCAAGATGCTAAAACATTTGATTGATTTACACACTTTTGAACCTACTCTGCACTTCCACCATTAATCATACATAATCCACAAGAGTGTCACTCTCTTTGTGCGCCGTGTTGGAATTATCTGTGTATCATATATTCAAATTACACTGTGTGCTTGAGGGAGCTCCTGATCCCCAGAATACTTCTGTGGCAGCATGGTTTGCAGGCTCCACATGCCTCTTGCAAACCATCTACTGTGTATGTGACTGCAAGCTCGAATCCCTGCCTGGGATTATCTGAAAACTCTGGAACTTGCCAGCAGGAAAATTTACAGCTAGACAATTACATTGTTGAAACTCTGACAAATCCACCCCAGTATGTGACTTTGAAAATAGGGCTAGGTGTGAGAAACTGAATATATTATACACTATAGCATGGCCTCCTGGGGGTTGCATTATAGAGTCTGTTTACTTTGACTGACACTTTTTGTTTTTCTTTTCTTCCAGACATTATTGCTGCAAATGATATCTCTGCTTAATATGGATTTGCTCCCGAAAAAAACTGTTTAGATATTTGGATAAACATCTTCTGAACAAGTTCTTTTATTATTATGTTGATGATTTTTGGAAGAAATCCAGCAATAATGCAAGAAACAGCCAATATAATGGGTAAAAGCAAGCAGACCTGCATTATATTGATACCTCAGACTAAATGGAGGTGGGATTTCCGGAACTTCTCTCCAATGTAAAGTAGTTCTAAAAACTCCAAAGCTAGATGCAAAGGAGTGCGAGGCTTTTCTACCAATCACTTTTCTTTAAACAGAAATTTAAATTCCCCCAAATAAACTGATAACTTTTTGCCAAGGGTGAAATAAACCTCACTGAAGCATAGAATGGCATTAATTTTATTTAGATTCCTCTATGCAGACAAAGATGTTATTGCAAAGTAAACCTATTCAGAAAAAGGAATATTTGTTGTTAAAGCCAATGACAGTTTTTCCAGATGGGTCATGCAGAGTAGCAGCACTTTTTACTTCCTGCTACATAGGTACCAGAAATTGGTCATTCACTACAATTTTCCAGTTCCTTCAGAAATTCCAGGATCTCTAATGCTGAATGCTAGAACACATGGCAATAACTGGTGACCATGTTGTATACAGGTACATTAGCCTGAAGAGTGGGTTTTTTTCTAGTTGAAGAGAAAAAGTAGAAGAGCAAAATTTCTTGTTGAGATGATCCCCTGATTGACAAATAAATCATTCTTTACCTCGCGCAGTAAGGACTGAAGAGCACCTTTTATAGAAAGAGATGGCTTACAGATGGCAGTTTTATCAATTGATGCTTGAATTGTAAAGCACAAAATATACCTTTTAAGTACAATTTTATGAACACAAAAAGTATATTTTGGTCTGATGCATGAATCTTTTATGCACTTTACTCCTGCCATTTTTATTTCCTGCCATTTGGAAATATCCCAAATGGTCTCTGCTTCTCTTTGTTTTATAATTCCTTATGTATAGCAGCCCATGCTAACATCTGTTTCTGAGAGTGAAAGTTGCTTATGGTTTTGATGTACCTGTACTCTGCAGTATTTACCAAGTAATTGGGGTGGACAATGTACTTTTCAAGTTCCTTAAGGGGAAAATTTGACCTTGTTAACCTTGAGGAGGGAAAATTTCGCTGTTGATTTCTTTCAGGATGTGAAAAAGGCAGAAGAGCTGCTGAAGCAGAGGGCCAATGAACTCTCACAACAAGTTTCAATTTCTCTAGTGTCTTCACAACTACCAGTAATGGCCCTTGCTTTACAGTGCATGGGGAAACAGGAATGCTGCACAGGGGCCTAGGCTCCATCCAGACACTGCAAAACCTGCCGTAGTTGTTTCAAAGATACTTAGAGAGTGGATTTCAGAGAAACCTTAGTTCCACTTGCTTGCTATGCTCTGGTGTAGCTTGTGCTCTGATATGGAAAGCAGGGATGACATGGACTCATTTATTCTTCCCTTGTCTTACTGCTCTAGTTCCCTGTGTGCCGGCTCCCTCTGGCTGAATACCATCAGTGTGCTCTGATCTGAGATGATGTAGCCATAGGGCTGAGGACACTGCTCTCAGGACTAAGAGATATTTCCAGTTCTGTGTTGTTATGCCCCTGCGGAATTTTTCCCATTATCAGAGAATCCCAGGAAATCAAATTAGGGCAACACCGGTACAAATGCAGCACGTGCAAAAGCTCTCATTTCTTTATTTCCCTGAATCTATGTTGTTTATTTATGCTTTGTAGTGTAAATGGGACTAGATGTTTAGGCAATACCTAGTATCTTGTAAATAAAAATATTCAAGTTTGTTATGCAGTCATCACATTTTCACCTACATAAGAGTTCATCAAAACCTGGAAGGAGAGAGAACAAGGGGTAGGTCAGTCAATAGTCTTTTCTTGCAGCACCTTCAACGTATTTGTTGCTGCATGAGAATTAACAAGGTTGGCCATTCATTCAGGGCTGTCCCTAGCCATGATCACTTTGTGCTAAATCTCGCTGACACTTTGCTGAGGACTGAAAAGAAAAAGACACTAAGCAGTTCCTGTGGCAGAAATTACTTCCATTTTTGGCTTAAAGACTGACCAAATCAAAAAACAGGCTCTACTGTGAAGAACTGTTTTCATCTGAAAATATTCTCCTGTCTCAACAAGTGCTCTGTGCTCTGACATTGCAAGCACAACAGATAATTTACTTGATTCTGCAAGGAGGGGTGAAGTTACAGGGGAACTAAGTCAACTTTTCTGCTCAAGAGAAGTACAAAGTTTACCGGCTGACCCTGATAGTCATTTATTTAGAGTTTTCCCTGAAATTTTCAGTTTTGGAAAAATTGATGGTGCGCAGCTGAAAAATGAGACAAGTACTCCCAATTATTTCCAACTTGCCATGACCTCAGATTCCTTGCCAGTTTTCCTTCTTACAACTTCAAGCAATAGAAAGATGGAAGATGAAAGTAGGGACTACTATTGTATCTAATTACCACTTCTACTGCCTCCACCTCCCACAACCCACTGAGGTTCAAACTTCATTACTGAATGGAATCAAAATGTGCTCAGCCATCACTGTCCAGTGGGTTTGTATTTTGTCTATGTAATTCAGGACAACAGCCAGCAGCAGACATGGTGTAGTGATTTGCTGAGAATGTCTATGAATAGTATCTTACTTTCAATGTAGTACTGAACAAGAGGCTATGGACAATCTACTAAGACCTAGACAATATTTAAAACCAGCTATTCACTCCAGAAAGCTGCTGCTCACTTTGACATCCTGTATCAGCTCCTAAAAACAAATCCCTCAGACTCGGGAATGAAGTAAATAAATTATAGGCTTTATTGATTGTGTCTGCTATATGCATGTTCTTTAGCATTGACTAAGTCATTCAAATTATTATCCCAACTTAAATCAGGCTCCCTGTAAAACTCAAAATGGCTACTCAGGAGGAAATATTTTTTTTTGTTGATCCAAGATTATGTCAGAGGCAGTTTTGATCTTTAAAACTTTACAACATCCAAATGGTCAGGAATTAATTAGTTGGCTCCTTTCAGTGGGATATGGGATCACAGTCTTAGATTGGACAGAAGACCACTGTGGTATGTGGGTTTTTTTTCCCCTCGTCAAGATTTTTGGAACCATGGCACCAGTTTCTCTCTTACTCGGTCTGTTATTCCATCTGTATGACTTCACTGACTTCAACTAAATCACGTATAAATACATCTCAGACTTCTCTTCTAGCTGATGGAGATAGTGCTAGTGTTTGCTGGTTAGGGTCTATATATGGGGAAGGGGTTGGTTTTGCTTTTGCTTTAAAACAAGAAGGTGTGGTAAATCACAGGCATCTTTCTTGGGATGGAGATAATAAATCACTCTTCTCAGGTGAAATCTTTTATTTATGCCTCAGGATTCCATTTCACTGAGGAAAGCTATGTTCTTTTAGCTTCAGCCAGGTTAAATTTTAGGAAGTGATTCAAATCAAGCTGACACTTATTAGTGAGCATGCTGAACACTTAACTCTCAGGGACTCCCCGCCACCATTCTCAATTATTTGCATGTGTTTGTTCTCCTTTGGCTTCATCTGGAAGCAAAATTGCTGTCTGCTTCTCATGTCAGTAGGAAGTCAGCTGCAAAGAGCAGCTCGATTTTAGAGACAACAGGTCACTCCCACCAGGAAAAAAACCCACAAAACCCCCAACAAACAGAAGGGGGGATAAAATAGTACACTCACAGATCAGCTATAATTAATGCACTGCCAAATCAGCTTGAGCTCATCATTCTGGTCTGGAAGTGACCAAGCAAACTTCCTATTATCATTTATTACTTGTTGAGCCCTGTCACCACACTCAGTGTTGCACAGTACACACTGTGGCTCCAAAGACTGTCAGTAATATCATACAGATGGCAAACTATTTAATTGAAACAGAACAACTGTTATTGCAAACTCGTGTTTGTTTGGAAAAAAAAAAAAAGCAAAACCAAATCTTGGAAAACAACAAAAAACTATGTGAAGATAAGTAGTTCTAGATGCTTTACTTTCTGCAGCAATAGTCTTAGGCTGAACCCTACACATCCATGCTTGTGTTATCTTTGCAGTGCATGCAGCTATGTACCACCCCTATGTACTACCCTGAGAAAACACGGTTCAGAAGAAAGAGCCTGCAACAAAGTCCTACTGCCAGGGAAAAGGGAATCAATGGCAGTTCCTTATATAGCCTCTTGCTTAATATAGGTTCATTTGTGTCTCAAAAGAGGTGCGACATCTCAACTCACTTTTTTACAGACAAGTGTGATATACTTCAGGCAGAAGAAAAAACAGACAGCAGACCTAGAGTACTGGTGAAACCTCAGAAGATATTTGGAGCATCTATTCAGGCTGATGTTTCTGATAGTGTTGATGCCATAAGGGCGACAGATAAAAATTTGAAAAACATGGAGTGAAGGGGAGAAGCAGCTTTACTGGTCAATGCCCAGTGATCCAAAGAGAGAAAATCATAACAATCTCCTCATTTTTATAACATCTAGGGTGCCCATCCCCCATACTATCCAATTAGAGTCCATCTTACTTCCATATTCCCCCAACATCCAACTGAATTGTCCCTTATTACTTAACCCCACCTATGTCCAGCCTCTAGTGGGCCTGGAAGCCCAACTCTATGTTTTGTCTTGTACCCCACTTATCTATACACAATAATGCAAACACACTGGAACACAGGCTGTTCTGGTCTTTAATATTCCAAGTTATCCAGCTACCTAGCTAAAGTGAATTCTCCAAAATATTAAGGCACCAGTGTAAAGTGTCTCTGCGCGCAAGCTACATGGTACAAGAAAGATGTGGCTGCTCTTAGGAATAATAACTTGCACGTGCCCAAGTGATCCTGTGAGATGTGTGGGAACTGCGAGCCCTTCTGTCAAAGTCAGGAGTGTGTGGTTATCCAAGCAGTGGCCATTTCTTACTACTTGCTTTGTAACCTAGCATAAACAGTGGAAAGGAACATCAGAAATACGAAGGCTACCTGTTACAAATGCCTGACTATTTTCTAAGTTCACTTCACCTCCTGGCCAACTTTGGGCCCTTACCGTACTAAGTAGAGAAGGAAGCTTGGTGTTTATTTAATGAGATCTGTGGCATCGCTGTTGAAAATGGAATACCTCTAGTAAGGAAAAATTCACTACTTATAACATGAGTTAGTGTATGCTGCAGTTTGAAACCTCAAGTTGTATTTGTACACCATGAGTGACTATGCGGAAATGAATGACCTGGAAAGGTGAGGTTGCCATTTAAGCAATCTTGCATGGCTAAAAAACAATAGAGGAAGAAAAAATCCACTTTAAGGAAAGAAGTTTTTAAAATTTCTTTTAATTTAGCATTATACTAATAATAAAAAAGAAAATGAACCTGCAAAGGCAGAGATTGTGTGTATGTTTCTTCCATTCCTTAAACAAAGTTTTTCTAAAACTGTAGCTATTAAACATTCCAAAAGAAACAGTTCCTGTCCTCTAGCAAGGAAGACAGAACAGCAAGGCTGTGGAGCAACAGTGAAAGAGCAGCTTCCTGTAAGACAATCACAAGCTATTTTCCCAGCAAGGTTAGCACAGCTAACTGGCTAGCCAGCTAGCTGGCTGCATGTGAAACTTGGCTTCATGGAAATCTTGTTAATTAATAGGAAGCATTGTAGATATAATTACAATTTGATCTGAGGACCTACTAGGAATGGAGGAAAATAACTGACCAGTTTTCATGGACTTCTGTAATATGCTTCTGCACATAGCCTTGCAGAAGATAACTTTTAGGAATGACAAGTGATTGCACATGTGGGCTAATACAAGCCAGAATGACTGTGTAAAAGAAAAATTAAAAAAGTGTCTATGTTTCAGTCTTTGCAATAAATTGCCCTAATGCTTACATGGAGGAAGTTTCTCTTTTTACATAACATCAAGATGAGAGGTCCTCTACTACTTTTCCGTTCTGGAACAATACATAGACTTATTTACCAGTGGTTCCTTATTTTAGTCTTCTCTACTATCTTCAGACTCATAACATTCAGTTGAAATCAGTGATGATATAGCACCAGAACAAATTGTATCCAAAGGAGTGTAGAATACTCTGAGTAATCTATCAACTAGAAAAGAAAGTGAATCTTGTTATGATTACACTGTTAAGGGGTGGGTTCTTCTAAAACTTGACATTTATAATTTTGTTCATGCACTACCATTAAGAGCAACAGGTGTCTATATGAGTGTGTTGATAGAAGTTTTATTTGAGAGGGAATTTTTACTACTAAATACAAATACAGCATATGTTCATTTTTTTAATTATGTGTAACATTCAGTAAAGTGATGCATTATTAAGAAAGGTCATTGATTGCTTCCAGGATATGGCAGCAAAATATATAGTATGTACTAAATTTGCAACTAGTTTTAGAGCAGTGTTGTGTAGAATAATGCAAAAGAAAAAAGGTGCCTAAGTTAACAATAAATCCCTGACTAGAAAAAGGAGTGAAAACGATGCTTTTTTATCTCATGATAGCTTGATGAGTTTCAGAATTAGAAATGTAAGCAACTTTTATGAAGTTGTACTTGTTCTTGATGAAATAAGAACACGCTGGCAGCCTGCAGTACATTTTTAAGGTTTTCATGACTTGATGAGAAAAAGGATCACTAAGATTATGGACCTAAAATATGTAGTGAGTGCCAGCTCCAGTGAAAAATCCTTGCTTTTAAACTGATTGCATAGTTTTAGAGACACTATATTAAGTCTTTGAGATCCTGCCAAAATAATAGAGTTCTGTCTGATTCAAAAAGACATCTCTCAATCAATATCTCCCCATCCTCTACGTCACATTAAGGTCCTGATCCTGTAACCCAAATTTCAACAGGAGGTCGCACCCATGCCGCATCATGTATAGCCACTATCTTGAGTTTGATAGGGTGAAGAAATTTTATGGTGAGATGGCAATTACACGATGACATACACAATCTCAAGCTATTCCTACATAGCTTTAATGGCTCTAAAATGCTTTAAAATAGTCCAAATAACTTCTTAGCACACAGATGCTGAAAACTCTCAAAAAGCCCTATTCAGAGTAGTAAACATTTAATGAAAACACAAAGAAACATTCTCTTACATTTCCTTTTTCACTTGCACTTTTATTTCATATAGCAGGTCAAATTACTTTTTTGGG
The DNA here is from genome assembly GCA_013399895.1 of Serilophus lunatus. Taxonomy (NCBI): domain Eukaryota; kingdom Metazoa; phylum Chordata; class Aves; order Passeriformes; family Eurylaimidae; genus Serilophus; species Serilophus lunatus. The sequence goes on from VXBA01003364.1 coordinate 112,376, forward strand.
TGTTATGGATTTCAGGGGAGGGGGTGGTGTCTGAGGTTTTTGGGTGTTTGGGGGTCTCGAGGGGTTTGTGGGTGTTCCAGGGGGAGGGAAGGGTGTTTGGGATTCTTGTTGTCCTGTTTAAAATTGATTTTTTTAGAAACCTGAATGAAAGCCAAAAGTCTGGAAAATGCGCAGAGTTTCCTCCCCTGTCTTTGCTCTCTGTGCGCTGGGGCAGGGGCTCTTCCCTGCTGTGCCCTGCTGGGCCTGGCCTGTGCTGGGACCGGGATTTTCCCCAGGCCAGGTGGGGACCGGGGGACCACTGCTCCTGCCTGCTCTCTCCCGGGGCCGGGGGAGGGTGGGGGCTCCTGGTGGGGGCTGCTTCCAGCTGTCCCCTCCCACCCCCACTGCGGTTTCCTGGGGTCGGGCTGAGACCAGGGCAGCCCTTGCCCCGGCGCGGCTGGGCTGCAACGGGCACAGTCGGCCCCATGCTGCCGTGAGGGAGCGCAGCTCTGGCTGGTTCCTGGGCGGCCCTGGTCCCTGTTACCTGTGGTGGGTCCCGGCAGCAGCAGGGGTGGCTGGCGGGAGATGCGTGCCATGGCATGGACTGCCCACCAGCCCTTCCTTGCTGGTGGTGCCCCGGCAGGGTCCATGTGGGTCCTAGCTGCGGTGAGTGGCTGGCGGGAGCCCAGCAGGTGTCCCGCAGCCTTGCCCAAGGTGGCTTGAGTGCGTGGCCATGCGGCAGCCCCTCTGGATGGCCATGAGCGGTCCCACTGGCCTGGGGATTCCTCCTGTGGGGATCCCCATGGGTGGCCGGTGTGCCGCGGCCGGTTCCCGTGGACACGAGTGCCACGCAGATGGTGGCTAATGGCGCCTCCAGGTCCTGGCTGCGTGCATTTCGGTGGGAACCACCAATTTGCTCAGAGTGAAGATCCCGAAAGAAAGGAGGAGCCCAGCACCGCCAGCCAACCAGAGGACAGCCTGGCCAGAAAGAAGACACTGAATTCCCATGGGACTTCGAGGGCATGAAAGCTGTGGACACGGAAGTCCTACCCCTCTTCTCAGCTGTCTCTTGAGCTGAG
>VXBA01003364.1:114232-137954 GCA_013399895.1 Serilophus lunatus
GTGGCTTGACTCCGCCCATCCCCCATCGGCATCGGAGCCAATCCAGCACAACTACAGGTTGAAAGCTTCCCCAAATAACATCCCGGGTTGGGGGGGAGGAACCTTTCACTCTGTTGTGTTTTACAGAGATTCCAAGGGCTGGGAGTTGGCTACCACCAAAGAGAGAAGAAGGAAGTGGCTCTCCCTTCCCACTGCTTGTCTTTGGCCAGCCTTCCTGGCCTTTGAAAGCAGTTCCCTTATTTCTTTTTTTTTTTCTTTTTCCCTCTTTCAAGTGGTTTTTGTTGGGTTCTTTTCCGTGTTAAGTCTGGAGTTCCCTTAAACTGTTGTCTTTCTTTTGGTTGAGCTCCAGACAAATAAAGTGTTTCCCTGTTGTTAATTCTGTTCATTCTTTCTGTCACTATTGAGAGTGCCCCCTAGTTAATACAGTGGTGCTAAACCACCACAGTTGTTACATTTATGTATTTTGTCTGGGGGTCCCATAAGGTTGTGGTCGAGCCCTAGGCAATAAAACTGTTACCTGCTGTTGAAATTCTGTTCAGTCTCCCGTCATTGCTGTTGTGCCCCCTTTGTGAAATAGTCGTTCAAATCACCACATTGGGGTAAATATATGGCAGATCATGATTTAAATAGCATGTTTCATTGCTTAGTTTTTTTTTCTGTTCTGAAGCTGACGAGAGCCTTGCCATAGCTCAGAGCATTTCTTTGCATGGGTGATGAGTATTCTGAAATGTACTTTTTGCTATTTAACACCATCAAGTAGCTGGAAGCAAGGTATTAAAACACTTCTGTGTTATCAGCACATTATCTGCAGAGTGTGTGGATAATGGCTGCCAACATGGTCTGAAAGAAAACTTCTCTACAAAGAGTAGCAGAAGGCCATGGCCGAGGCTACAAAGTGGCCCACAATGCAAGAACACAAGCAAAAGTTTTGAAGAAGATTATAAAGAATGGAGGAAGTAAATTGTCACTTTAAGCTTTCCCTAAGAAAAAAAATTGAGCTGAAAAATGAGGCAGTGTTGAAAGAAAATTTTTACATGGTGGAAGTTCTGATGGCAGTTCTATATTGGTAACTTACTTTTTAATGATTGCTGTCATTTCTTCTTGTTGGTTTTGTTTCTTCTTCTCAGATATTAAGGCTTGAAATAATCCTTTCCAAATTACATGTAAGGCTGTCTAGTGTCTTGGCCAATGAAGTATATTACTGAGATTAAGAGCATAATGAGCTCTATCAAAGCATCAGAGATCACAGGGATAATTACAAGATCCATTATTATTAGGCAAGAAAAAACAAATGTGTCTTATAAACCCTAAAGCTCTAGAGCAAAAACCACTTACTAATTGGGTGGGAGACTAGAAGCAAGGTTTTCTTGGGGTCAGTTTTTCTAGGTTAGTCTATTACACACTTATTGCACCTTGCTCGGAAGCACAAATCCTCAGTGAGTTTAGTGCTGGATGATATGGCAGACACCTCTCCACCACAATCAGTATTCCTGTTTCATGCACCCACATTGAGCAGCTCTGTTGGATCCTACAGTTGCTTTAATGAATTCTGGTCTCAAGCTGAAAAAAAATCTCTTTCCTCTCTCTAATGCTAATTGGTTTATTCCTCCCTACTCTCTCATCTCCTTCATAAGAAATACTTTATCCCTGGAAATCATTCATGTATTTGTGTAAAGCAAATATTTTGCCACCGTAATTGATTGGATTGTTTCAGACCGTAGTTGATTTGCTTTGTAACAAATTACAGAAAAACAGTATTTTTGAGTTTCTCTTAAAGCTTATTGTGCTGTGCACTCACAGTAGCATTCCTTGAGAAAGTTGGAAATTTTCTTATTTGAAGAAACGAACAAATGTGGTCTGTAAATTAATTCATCATCCTCTCCCAATTTGTGAGGCTTGAAGTGAAGGGGCTCATCTGAATTTAGACGTGAATCCTGGTTTAGAAGACTGTCAGTGGAGTTTCAGGGGTGATGAAGGAACCTTTTAAAAAATGCTGACATACACCTGACTCCGTCTTTCAGATGAGCCTCTGTCTCATCTTGGGGATGCTATCCAAAGAGGAATTGAAGATTTTTCTATTAGTTTTAGATTGGTGATTGATAGATGAATACAACAGGTTGCAGGAGCGGATCATCTGACTTATCTTTCAGATTTGAAATTAGATGTTATAATCACAGATCTGCTTGACTCGGTCTGTCAATAGCAATGCTGCTCACAGGTCAGATCTGCAGACATGCAAGGGTCCAAATTGCAGTTCCCAAGAACCTCAGCTTTGTCTGCACTGCACACTAAGTCCTTCCAGTATCCTTGAAAGATCTTCCTTTTTATCTTTCCTAGTGCCTTTGCACCCCAGAGAACTGACATTGCTTTTTCTCTATAAACACATGCAAGAAACTATGGCTTGTGTGGCTAGAGTGCAGTAAAAGGAGGAGGAGATCTCAGGCAAGGAGAGAGGTGATACTCTCATGCTAGAGAAAGGTGTTGCTGCACTTTGTAGTCTGGATCCCAGAGATGGAGACCCTCATGAGCCTACCTGGGGTACTGCGTGGCACTTCGCTAAGCAAGCAGCAGAGACGCTGGGCACCTGGATGTCCTGGCTATCTCCTTTGCTAAGTTTTCTGTCTCTCTACGTCTTGCTGTCATCCCTGTTGTGCAGTGACTAGTGTAACCTGTAGAATAGTATGCTACCTTCTCAGCTCTGTGTAAGCAGAGCAACTAGTCTTACAGAGGATATCGTATTCACTTTTGAAAAAGCTATTCTTGATGCAGCCAGTAGTCTCCATCAAGAAGCTCTTGATCAGTGTAAAGGGTTCAGAAACCATCTTAAGCTAAAACTGCTTCTCTTTCCACTGAAAACCCTCCTCATGACCACTCTGGAGGTTGTGACTCCTTATTTCTTCATCCAAGACCATATATATTCCTGTGATTTTTCTTTCTCCAGAATCTGTCTCATAGACACATTCCTCCTTGGATTGTCTTCCCGGTACAGCCTCAAATTTGCAACTGTGCATGTAACATAACACAAGGAAGTGCCGTTTTCCTCTGGAAAAGGAGCACTGGACCAGGAAGCATTGAGTAGAGATCTTAGATATGCATAAATACAAGGTACAGATGCATTTTATTAGTGTTCAGCATCTATATCCTATCTGTATTCAAGTGCTTACGTATGGCGATGGTGTCACAGAAAGTGTCTCCTGGCAAGGCTAAACCCCAAAAGGTGACTCATACTTAATAGCACCCCAGGATTATCTGCTCAGAGAAAGGGACAATAGAGAACATGTATGTACAGGTCAGTCCTTCTTAAGGTGAGCCGAGAGGAGGTGTGATTCCCTTACAGCACATAAAGCCCCTCCTCGCTCCCCTCTCAGCTTTTATGGATCCAGATGAAGTGCTTCAGAGTTCATGCAGATTAAATGCAGATAAACTCTAGCCTGGAGCATACTATGGAGAATATAAGCTTTTGCCAACTTGACCACTACAAACACCTGGGAGACAAAGGATACCCCTATAACACGAGACTGTGCTCACATTAATTGAGCAAACAAAAAGAGGGAAATTTCAGTCCACAAATACATAGTTTGGGCTGTCTCTTCATGATTCCTTTTTTTAAATAAGAAGCCTGCTATGGCCTCTTCTTTAAGGACATAAAAAGAGCACCTCACCTTGTAGGTGGCAAAAAAAGGAGGGAAAGATCCTTCCTTCCAAGCAGCATGGAGAGTTCTGAGGGACCCTGATGGCCATCAACTCTGCCTGCTTATCTCCACATCTGTTGTATGTGTGAGTTTCATCCTTCAGGAGCTTCAGCCACTGGGCACTATGGGCTTGGATGTCCACAGTCATCTAAAGACCAGACTGTTGCATTCCTGCTGTCTGATTTCTCCTGTTAGGAACCCTATGCAGCTAAATCTCTCATCCCAAATATCTTACTGCTCTTCCTGGAGTCACCTTCAAAATTGGTGAGTTCAGTGTTATTTTTCTCCTTTATTAAGTCTGTCTTGCCTAGACACTCCTGGGTGATGATGCCAGGAAGATGCACTCCTAAAATATGATTGCATTCCCACTGGGAACAGTTGTTCCCCTCATTGGCAGGGATAAATCCATGAATAAGTTTTCTTACCTTAGCACCTCACTGATCTCAACTCACTGGTGCCCATGAGCTTACAATAAGACTAGTTTGGACAACTTTTTGAAAATTTGTGAAACTGTTGCCACTAACTGCCTGAAAAAGAGAGCACAGTTTTCCCCGATCCTGTTGCCCCTTCACAGACATCCCTTCAACAACAGATAGCTTGAACAAGTTGTGGTAATAATGATGTGGTTCTAGGCAAAATATTGTTTCCAGAGTTAATTGTTCTGAGTGTTCATGGAATTTATTTCTAGAACACCTATAACCATGGCTTTATGCTGAGAGCACATATGCTGTGAAATTAAAGAAAAAGGCAACTCACAAGCTGTTTCCTTGCAGCAACTGTAAACTCTAGAGAAAGCCAGATAAAAGAGAACAAGGCTAGTGCTTAATACGCAGGACAGACAAGACACTTGACTTTCATCACTGGCTTTGACTTGCAGCACCCACATATGCTTTAGAAGAGATAATGTCTTACTGTTGAAGTGGGCAACGAACATTGGCTATAGCCTGAAAGATTAAACATCAGCCCAGTATTTTCAGTGCAACAAGATAAGAAACATAGGAGTATTTAAAGTACAGTCATCTTCTCGCAATTTCATATGGTTCTGTACAGAGAAAAAAAGCTTATCCTGTTGCATTTTTGCAGGCAGGACTATAGGATATTGCAGCATGACCTTTATTTCCAGTGTTTACATATACTGTGAGCTGAGAACAGGCTACAGTTCTTTGAGGAATTTTATTGTTTGATGACATCTTCATTGTTGTTATTACTTATTGCAAACAGATTTCTTGGAGTGAGGTCATTCAATGGCAAACTCTTTGTAAGTATTTCCCAAAAAGTGTGCCTGGAGAAACCTTTTGGATGGAATCAGTTTTTAAGAACAAGTAATAAATGAAAGAAGCTGGTGTGGTTTGTGATTGGAAAAATCTAAAACTTTATCCTTTCTCTATTTTCTGCTATGTGTTTCATTTTTAAAATAATCAAACACAAACATCCCAAACCTCTGTTAATTTCATTTAAAAACTACAAGATATTTATCCAGAAGACTTCATGCTGAAAAAAATCAAACTCTGTTTTGAAAAGAACTCCTGATTTACCTTTTCCTAGGATTTAAAAATTGAAAGAAAATTTAAAGAATGCATCAGATTGAAATGAATTGATGATCATTGACCACGAATGGTAGCACTTGCAGGTCTGTTCTTGATCCAGAAGCTGTTATTTCAAAACGAGTCATTAATTGACACCAGTAAGCCATAAAGGCAAAAGGAGATTTTGCCAAGCTTGCCCTCTATTGTTGTGGAGTTATTTTTCTCAAGTTCTGTTTGTTAAGCATGTCTTCAGATTGAGCCTCTTTGTGGTATTTGCAGTCTAACAGGTTAAAGGTTTAGCCATTAGCCTTCGAAGCTTTGGCCTCATAGGTTTGGCCTAGACCTGCCCAAACATAAAGAATATTTAACAATTAATTTGTGTTAAATAAGGTTTAGTGTTTATATAGCTTTGAGTTTCTGTAATGTTTTCAGCACAATTTATTGACTTTTAATAGGAGAGTTCAGATTTTTTTTCCTAAATCATCCATGAAAGTGTAAATAAGAGACACTTTTATATCAAACTTTGCTGTGTCCCTTTCTACATTTACTGCTGACATTAACTTCTGTCCAACATCAGCTATGTTACAGAAAGTTCAGGTTTTCTGATTAAAATAGTACTTCCATGCCATAATGATATGACTGGTTTTTATTACAAAACAATGCAGCAATGTCATTGAATTGAGTTGGGGAGTGGAGCTGGGGCCCTGCTGTCAGACACAGGGCTAACATGCGAAGAGTCCCTGTAAGCACGGGGCACAAACATCAGATAAGGAGGCAGGGAGAGTGGGGACTAGATGTCACACTAGCTGACTGGAACATTCAAGGCCTCCTTGAAAGAACGTGTTTTCCTGCAGTGGGGCAATGGTGGCAGCAGCTCTACCCCTCGGAGGGAGTAGATCTTTGCGTCCTGAGCCAGGGTCTGGAGCAACGGGGCCAATCGGGGCTGTGTGACACTTGCCATGAAGAAGGGGATAGAAACCCAGGAGGTCACGTGGTTCGAGGAGCGGGATCTTTGGAATTAATCCGTAACCCTGCTCCCTGTGCAGAATAAACACACCTTTCTCATAATGTGGCCTATGCTGTGAGTTCAGTTTCTGCAAGTCAGAATTTATTATTAGAATATTATCTGATTTACCACTTTGGTTTTGATTTTTTGGTTTGGTTTTTTTTTTTTTTTTTCATCTAGTTGTTGCATAATTTCCTTGGCCTTGTTAAAGTGCTTTCTTTTTTTATTTTTTTTTTTCATCTACATGAGAGGAAATTACACAGGAAAATCCCTGACAGCAGTAGCCCTTGCTCACAAGCCAGCCAAAAATTTAAACGAAGTGAGATACTGAATTAGGATGCAATTTGCAGCAGGTCATATATATATGCTTTGTCCAGTATGCAGTGACAGACAGGTTGCCTCTATTCTTTCTCACCTACTTTGTTCATTCAGTGGTGAAACAGTAAATAGTAAACACTTACACAGAACTGTCTGAAAACTTTAATCCTCAGACTCACTGAAGAAATTCTCCCATTTAAAGAATCATGTCTTCCCAGAGGTGTTGTTTTGGGCTGTCTGCTGTCTTGAGAAGAGAAAATGACATTGTTTTACAGTTGAGTCACAAGCTGAAAGTTAACTCAGATCTTCTCGAAACTGAAGAGATAGGCCAGATTTTACTAATATAAATATTTAACTCCAGGCTACCATAGTGAGTTTATATCAATTTTTCAACAGTTGCATTTTACTTTTTAGATATAATGAGAAGCACAATCTGCTCACAGGACTCTATATGTATATCAGAATCTGCTTTGTGATCAACAGGTCACAGAATTTAGCTCCGACTTGAGAGCAAGAGCACACAAACCCAAAGACTGCTGTGGAGACTGCGAAACTCACTGTAATTTTAATAAGGAAACTAGTCTACATAGAAAGAAAATATTTAATGTGTTCTCTAACTGAAAGAGCAGTTTACACCTTGTATAATAAAGAGAAAATAAAATTTCAGCCTCAGAATTCTCATATTAGAGAATTTTATAGGGTTACTTTACTTGATTGTATTTTGCCTTTAGCTTCTTTCTGCAGATAAATTTTCTGCACTGTCCATTTTATCTTGTGTCTTTGTTCTTGTTTTTGTCACCTCCCTACAAGCTCTGTGTCACTGCCAGGCTCCACTCTTCTTTCTTAAGAAAGATCTTTTGTATGTTCCAGAAAAACTCCATTTCCATTACTCCATCCTTCAAATCTTCGTCCAACGTTTTTACAGACTCTCTTCGTCTTATTGCATGTTTTCTTCCAGGCAACTGTTGGAACAGAATGTTGAGGATAGAATTTTTTCTATTTGACATCTCCCTCATTGCTTCCATCCATTAATGCAGACAATACTGTCATCATTTTGTCTGGATGAAACTATGTCTGAGTATATTTCCCTGTCTGCTTTGATGACTTTTTACCTATAGCATAATACAATAGCAGTGAGATACTGAAGAGATACTTAAATGATCTGTTTGTTATGATGGGAAATTTTGTTTTACAGTGATTGATATTATTACCTCTATTTTCACATGAATGAAGAAAATCTGACTTCTGTATTTCTGGAAGCCAGATCATGTTCTGGTCCTTATTCACCCTGCTCAATTTCAGAGTCTTGTATAGAAACTTCTAATTAAGGGGCTTCCTCATGACGATTTGACTCTGCTGTAGGCAGTGAAAAGATAGCTGAGCCCCGTCAAGTCTCAACTGTCCTTTGAAAATATACAATTCTATTCAGCAATTTAATGCGTCTCCTGACTTCCCTGAAAAATCAATGGTTGATAACAGGGTCCAGGTCCCTTGCTCTGTCCATCAATACTGTTCAACAACCAAGATTCATGAAGAAGGAACTAGAAAAGAAAGAAGGTAGAGGATGAGGTCTGGAACTGACCTGCCATGCTTTTCCCGCCAACATTAAACAAGATTGCTGAAAGAAAGATAGCTTGTGAATAAGTCTGGCTGTCATGTGATGGGAAAAAAGAGTTGTCACACAAAAATTATTGTATTTTTTACATTTAAATAAGTTTTTCATTCCACAGAACCTGCAGTTAACATTAAAAATGCGTCAGCAAGGTAAAACTCACTTGCATTGCTTTGTGTCTTTGACAATATCACTTGAATTCTGCTTGGACAAATACATGGCAATGAACTCATCCACTGGCAAACGTACCAGGCATTTTTGCCAGTAGAATTCTGGCTGATGAAGGCATTAGAAAACTAGCACTGTGATGCAAATAAATAGGACAGACCACTTGGATGGAATAACAAGATGCTCAGTCTACCTGTTGATATCCTCTCAAAAAACAAACCTGAGTCTTTTGGTAAGTAACAGTTTTCATCCAGAGTCATATTTACCCTGCTCTTTAACACAGTACATCTTCTGGGTGTTAAGCTTCAGAAATGTTTTATTCCCTGAAAATCAGAAATACAAGTTCTAGAGACTGAATGCATATAAGCAGTTCTCAAGACTCCCCATCTTTTAATACTAATGAAATCAGCAAAGCTCAGGTGTTTTACCCATCATAATGTTGAATTTAACTCCTTTTAAAACAAACACTTTTTAGAACAAGCAGGAAAATATCTAAGCCACTTGCTGTTAAGGAAGCATTACTTTCTCACACCTTCACTTTCCATTTTAAACCTCTCCTTCAACATTGATATGCGCTATTAAATAGTTGCCACTTTATACAACAGGGCAGGCTGTATTTCAGTGTTGGATAAAATGTTCCCTTTACACAAATATCTTAAGGAAACACTCAAGGGACCAGGAAATACATCATTTGCTTGGGCACAGTAGTCTTAAGTATGGATTGAATCACTAGGGATGCTGTAAAGTGATACTTATGAGGTAGTAGAAGATTACCCATTGAAAGACCTCAGTCTTGAAAGGTGCTGAATGCTCTGTCTTTGATGAATAAGAAAAGAGAATTTTTCGCAAGTGTCTCTTAAATACTTGATATGTTCCAGACTGCTCTGAATGCAAATTTTACTGTAGTTTTTTAATCCTTTACTAATATTTGAGTATAGGCTTCAGCTGTGCTAGCAGTAACAGGGTGTTAGTCTGTGTGTGTATGTGGAGTTTCCTGACTTCAGTTCAGCAAACTGTTTCACCAATTAAAATTTTCTCAGAGAGGGGTGGCTGCATAAATGACAAATGTTTTCAACCCCAGAACTGCTGAGCTTCTGTAAGGATTCAGTGGAAGTCTGAAAATAGGCAATGCTTGCACATCTGAAATAACTGATAATTCATATATCATTCTCTGACTTTCAGTTTGTAGAAATTTCTGTGTGATCAAGAGACATGAGAAATTAATTAGACGCAAGATTGTTATTATCATGCAACCATTTGACAGTTACCTCCAGACATTTTTTAGGTATTATATTTTTTTTTTTTTTTAGCAAAGATAAAAGAAGTCCAGCAAAAGACTGTCTTTTTCCTTTTACGACAAAAAAAAGTAGACAAGTATTTGGTTTACCTTGATGAAACTACATGAGACAGATCCCAGTTGCACTGGAGAAAGTTCATGGCATTTTTCATCCACTTTTCTGTTCATCATTCAAATTTATTCAAAATCTCTCTAAAGGATCTGAAGATCTGTTCTTGAATCTCGTATTTGACACAGGAGCTGGTTTAAGAAATAAATCAGAATTCAAACTTTACAGACGAACCTGATTTCACTGTTCAGTCTGTAGCAAACCAGTCCCTTTTTCAAATGTTGTCAGTAAATTTTTTTCAGCTGACCTAAATTCCATGATATTATTTCTTTACATCAGGCACAGGACCTCTTGCATATAGTAATATATTTAATCCTTTCACCAAACTGAATGATTACTGCAAGTTGCCTTTCAGCTGATGTGGCATTTGGCAAATAATATGTGACCTAGATAAGTTTTTGAGGCAATGCTGATGTATTATTATATGGTATCCACTGGCCGATATACTTTTGTCAAGAGTAAAGTTCAGCTATTGAGTGTTTACTGAAACTCCCTAAAGGAAACAAGTAAGACACTAAAGCAGTGAAACTTCTTCAACACTGAAGTTGCACTGTTGCCACTGCGAATAATAAACTTATTAATGCCCATTAAAGGCCAGCTATTTATAGTTCAGGATTGAATGAGTGTTGATGGCACTCAAGACTTTCACAGTGCTATATTACGAGAAGACTTTTTTATTGTTATGGTAAATCACAAATTATCCTTTTTGCAAGTCAGTTTTGCATCTTTCTCCAATAGTAGAAGCTCAGTATATGCCTCGTGGTTACATGTATTTTACCACAGTTTATGATTCACATTTTTCAGTTAGAACTGAAGTTTCTGCTTCATAGAAATCTAGAAACCAGCTCATTTGAAAGAGAGAAGGAGAAGAGGAGGTTTTCTTTCTGTATACAAACTATAAATGGAATACTTGAAGTGGTGAATTTGGTGGGTATTTTCAGCAAATACATTCTTGAAAAAATTAGGTCAATTGTTTTTATTTTAATTTTTTTCCCTTGTTTTGAAGTAGGAATGGCTTCCAACTTTCTGCACTAGAAGGCAGTCCACATTTGAAATTCTTAGATTAGTTCAATTGATTAGAGCATAGTGCAAATAACAGCAGGGTTGTGGGTTTGATCCCACACAGGCCATTCGCTTAAGAGTTGGAGCTTGATGATTTTGTTGATCCCTTCCAACTCACAATATTCTGTGATACTGTGTTTCCTGTAGCCCTGATTTCTGCACTGGATCATTCCACTGTGAGTTTGAGCGGCCATACTGCATAAATCACATACTGCTATCTGCTATATTAATAATGTTAGACAGAGACTGTTTTTCTCTCCTGGTGATGGTAGGCCAAGTCTGTTATTAAACTGGGCACAAGGTTCAATTACACTCCTGGCATATGTCCTCCATATTCCTTACATTTCCTAGAAAAAAAAAATCTCAAAAATGTCTGAATCATGAGAAATAAGTTCTGTGTTTTATACGTTTCATAGACTACTCGATGTATTTTTTAAATTTTAATTTTCCCCGAGTTAATAAAATGACCTGTTATCTAAGCCATCCAAACAAACCTCTGTGGAGTCAAAACACTTTCTCTGTACCCTCACAGTTCTGATTGTAGCAGTTGCTATGCAAATCCATAAAAGAAAGTATCCTTTTCTGGAAGTTTACCTCTTCAGTGACTAAAGAGAGGACAGACAGAAGGGTCTATTGTTATACCAATTACACGTAAAGTGAACTGAGCAACAGGCATTAGGTTACTTGCCTATGGTAACTGTGGCCAACAAAATCAGAGCTTTACCTGCTACCATCTATGTAGCACAGCACACTGAATTAATATCTTGGCTTTTTCTTAGACCAAGTCACTCATACCGGTTTTGTAGTAATGCCAGTATATATCACTGCTGCATTTAGAAGAACTAATTGGTAACCATGCCCTGCTGGCTTCCAGAGTATAAACACAGGACAGAAAAAGTCCCTGTCACAGTGCGTTTGCAATCAAGACCCTTGCTGACTCTGAGGAATAATAATATTTTCTGGGGCTGTGTGGAGTTCATTCTTGTGCCACTCAAGAGTTCACTGAAAGTATTAGTTTTCATTCCAGTCAAAGATGCCTGGAAAGGTAGTTTTATTCACCAAATTCACAGATCAATGCAGCAAGATTTGCATATAGGCAAGCATATTAATCTTGCATTGCAATATATTTTCCCTCTCTTGCACTGTGAATTTTTAAAGAGCCTTGTGTAGGAAAGAGGCAATAATCTGATAGGATTAGAAAATGAACTCCTTTGTTTTTCTGAAATACAGATATAAACCATGAAGAAGCAGTATTAGCTGTCTCTGATTGCATCCACTCATCTGGCAGCAAGCATTTTTGTAAAAAGAGAAGATAACTCAGTCTGTATGTCCACATTTTGACTGTCTTTCCAGGAGTTCATTGTTGCCAAACTTGAGTAAAAACCAGAATGCAGCCTTTCTCCTACCATTCTCCCATCCTTTATTAACAATAAAGATGGAAATAAGTTTACAGTAATATTCAGGTTTCCAGGTTTTTGAAAAATGCATGGAATTTCTCCAGTAGTGAAAATTACAATTTTTTTCTTAATACAGGAATTTAAAATGCTCTCCTAATTGAACCTTTAAAGAAATAAGCCTTTATGAATAGCATTAAATGCACAGAAAAAATCTGTGAAAACGGTAACATTATGAGTGACACTTCTGATTCAGCACCTTTTCTCCTGAACTTTACCTGTCTACAAAAATCTATTTGGCAAAGTTCACTGAGGGGAGGGAAGAAGGAAAGAAAAAAGAAAAGGAGAGAAAAAAAAAGAAGGAGGAAATGTTGCTCTCCAGAGCTAGGATTGAATTTGAACTAGGAGCCACAGGGGTCAGCCTTGCACTATCCCACTGCCATCTCCAAAAACATCAAGGTCATGCATTGTATATCTGTATGGGCCATTCAGAATTGGACTAGATCATTATGGGTCTCTTCCAACCCATTATTATATTCTGTGATTTTGTAATTTGCTGTTGCTTGCTCTATCTCTGAAGGCATATAAGGCATCTTTTCTTAAAGAATTTAAAGTATCATATAAGGCATCGTTTCTTAAAGAATTTAAAATATCTTCCATTTGTTTTCCTTAATTTTGTAATCTGTTATGGTTCACAAACCCATCACTATCCTCTTCTGAAGGCCAGAAAGATCAGTTGTCTTGGTCAAAAATGTACACAGTTGGTCTCTCAGTGTAGCATGGTCTGAAGAGAAGTTTGGTTAGGTAACATTGATTAAAATCCACCATCTGCAAGCAAAAATTGATTGCCAGCGTTCCTAATACAAATGCCTCTCTATCTTAATTTCACTATATCTGTAACTTTCCAATGAGAGAAAGAGGGACAGAAACTGAACCCATTTCTTAAAGGTTCTAGTTATTTGCAGCATCCATTGAGAAAGACGTTGGTGATTCTTCTGGTCCTGCTTTATCACCCCATGGGAAGGCTATTTGTTAGCACAGCATCTAATTGCTGCAAATTGTCAGTGTGCACATTTGGACCCTGTTCAGCGCTCCATTTTTTATTGTGAGAGAAGCAATGGTATTGATTTTGGATAGTCAGGAAGAATGCCAGGGATATTAGTAAGGAGCTCAGAGAACACAACACATAAACTTTTATGACATGATGTCAAACTGGATTGTGCGGGCATAAATGAAAAGGACAACATCTTCTGTAATTACTGAAAACATATACCATACATGTATTAGAAAAACAGTACATTTCAATGAAAAAGAGACCTTGCAAAAAGTGACAACTCAGAAAATTTCTCTGGCCAAAACCAAAAGGGAGAAAAATGTTTACATGTACCTTTTGAAATGACAATACACAGTCCAGGAGATGCATTTCTTTTGTGGTTACAGTGTGATTGCAACCTACATTTGTGTAAACTGGTGACCCATTTTCACCATCCTTTAAGTTTGGATACGTGTAATTCCATTCAGCTGCAGTCCCAGTTAAACTGATTACAGGGTGGGATACAGTACAGCCACTGCCCAGCTCTGCTGAGTGAGCTCTGTCCTGGTTCCCCACAGCAAAGGCAAATTCACCTACATAAGGTCGATTGCACGCTGATCAAAAGGATCGAGAACCAGCTAAGCTAGTGTAGCATATGAGTTACTTTTATGCTGAAGTTTTAACTAAATAACAATTGAACCAGCTAAACCAAGACCTTTAGTGATCTTCAAGTCATAATCACAGGTGAGCTGGTATATGTCAGCTCATTGTTTTCCTCTCTTCCACTGGACTTTTCTGTAAAGTGGTTGCATAACAGTCGTAAATATTTTGAGCAAATCAATGTTAGGGACATTAATTCAGAAGTTTTGTCTCCTTGTGTCTTCTGCTCTCCCTGACTTCCCAGTATCTCTTCATGGTACGTTATGAAATGCTGGAAAGCAGTGCTGCGGAAAGGGACCTGAGAGTCCTAGTCGATGGCAAGTTGAATATGAGTCAGTGTCCTGGGGGGCATCAGGCAAAGCATCACCAGCCAGTCGAGGGAGATGATTGTCCTGCTCTGCTCTGCACTGGTGTGGCCTCAGCTTGAATATTGTGTGCAGTTTTGGGCACCACAATGTAACAGAAGTATTAAGCTCTTAGAGGGTGTCCAAAGGAGGGCAATGAAGATGGTGAAAGGCCTTGAGGGGAAGATGTATGAGGAGTAGCTGAGGTCACTTGGTCTGTTCAGGCTGGAGAAGCACAGACTGAGGGGAGACCTCATTGCAGTTACAATTTCCTCGTGAGGGGAAGAGAAAGGGCAGGCACTGATCTCTTCTCTGTGGTGACCGGTGACAGGACCCAAGGGAATGCTCTGAAGTTGTGTCAGTGGAGTTTATGCTGGATATTAGAAAAAGATCCTTTGCTCAGAGGGTGGTTGGGTGCTGGAATAGACTCCTCAGGGAAGTGGTCAAAGCACCAGCCTGACAGAGTTCAAGAAGCATTTTGATGAGACTTTCAGGCACATGGTGTGGCTCCTAAGGGTGCAGGGCTAGGAGCTGGACTTGATGATACCTGAGGATTCCTTTCAACTTGGCATATTCTATGATTATGTAATTACAAAAATGAGCATGCGTCTTTTAGGTCACCTACTAGGTCCCAATAGCCCAAATTTAAGAAAACCTACTGCTCTGTAAGCAAAAAATCAAACACAGGCGGGTCTGTGTGAACATCACGATAGATTTTTTCACTTTGAGTGTGACTGAGCACTGGCTCAGTTTGCTCAGGGATGTTGTGGAGTGTGCACACTTTAAAATATTCAAAAGCTATCTGGACATGACCAGGGCAACCGGCTCTAGGTATCTCTGCTAGAGCAGATTTCTTGGACTACATGACCTCCAGAGGCCTCTTCCAACCTCAATCACTCTGTGAGTTGCAATTCTGTGAGTCAATACAAAAAGTATAAATACCATTGCAATGATTGTACAGTTCTTTTTCTACTTATGTGTTTATTTATTATTTTATTTTTTAATGCCCTGAATTCACTAAGTGAAAATTGTAAAGGTATCCATGGCTGCTGGATCTAATCTTTGTATTCTTCATGCAATAGGAAAGGTGCAGGTGTTCCCAGAGGAATTGCCCCCCAGAGATTGACCAGTACTTCTCCCATCACTGAAATACAGCTTTAAACTCAGAAGTGCAGCAGATGAATGGGGAAGAATAAATGATGTCAACAATTTGTGTGGAGGCCAAAGAAAATATGAAAGGGGCCTCAATGGCTTCATCTCTGAATTTGTTGTAATGCAGCTGTGGATGATAGGTTTGCTTTCTTTTCAGGCATGGTGCACTACATCTGAAATAGTTTCTGACTTAGCACACAGTTTCCTGTCCATCTATTATTTTGGGGATCAGGAACCTCTAAAGAATTGCAGTGAAGAGTTTTTCTGAGCATATTTTGAAGCAGGGAAATGGGTGGTGGTCTGCTGCCCTGATCTCACAGATTGCAGAGCTTGGGGAAAGTCCCTGTTTCAACATATTAATATAATTTTATCGCTGGCTCTATTATTGATTTTGACTGATCTGAACAGTGGCCAATTTTGTACTATTTTAAGCATATGTGCAAAGAAATCATGCAAATACATAAGTTGTCTGATTTAGTAATGACTCACCAGGAATAACCAGCTAGATCAAGTTGCTCTTCTTCTGCAATCTGTGTTCCTAGCAGTGGCTGCCATTTTTAGAGGTGAACACAGAGAGCAGAAAGGTGTCCCTTCATACATATACAAAGGGCTATTTTATAAGAAACAATTGACATTTAAAATATATTTTATTTCATGATCAAGAAATCAGCTTAATATTCTAAGCAGTAGTATTTATTTATCTGTGTATTTGGAGTTTTTGTTAAATTTTTAACACATTGTGAAAATTACTTCATTAAATTCTTAACACATTCTGAAAATTACTAAGTAACTGAAATAACATCCCTCAATATAGTTGTGATGAAGTAATTCTATGAAATAAAATCAAAAGTAAACAGCACTATGAAACACAGACAGAGAAAAGATAATATTCCTTTTTTTTTCATTCTGACTTGTACTGCTGTTTCTAGCTGTATCTCTCTCTCCCAGAAAGGTGCACTGTGGGACTTACCAGGCTCAGCACCTAAGAGTTTTAGAATCAGAAGAGGTTTCTTTTTCTTAAATCTGATTGGGAGGCATTTATTCCCCCATACACCACTCATCTCTGGAGAAGGTGATTGTAGCACACAACCTAAAAGCAATTGTGTGTTTTCTTAGGTTACATGATCACTAATACCAAGACTTCGTGATGTCTCTGATCCATTCCATTTATTTCCTGTGGCACAGTATGTCATTTAGTCCTCTTGGTAGATTGGAAGTTTGGTGTAGTATGTTGTGATTTTTTGTTACCAGTATGTGGAATAGATGTTTTGAAAGCTTTCAGGGTGAATCTTGTCTTGTTTTGATGCAGCTGGCCAAGCTGAGTGAGTCAGGAACTTCCTTCTTTTAAATACAAAGCCCTTATTTCTCAGAGAACCCTTTGACTGAGCAGTATTTGAAAGAAATTGGAGACTTTTGCATATGTTTAATCCTAAATGACTGTGCTGTAGGATCTACTAATTGCAAAATCTTTGGGGCAAAACTTGTCTTTTTCACTTGTGACATACCTAGCCTACAGTACGTTCATGCATTGGGTGAGTAATACTGGTAAGAATGATGCTGACAGGTATGACTGATATTGCTTTGGGCATCAGAGCAAAAACCCAGCACATTAACTTAAGTGAAAAAGTGTGGGCAAAACACAGAAAAGATCCAAAAGTGGCCCAGTGTCTGTTTCTCTCTGGGTTCTCCATCAGTGTGGCTATATTTGCTGGAACGGTCTCTCACATGCCTTTGGGTCTTCCATTTCTCTAGTGGTTCCCCCAAAAGAAGTAATGAGAGAGGAAAGAGGAGTGGTGCCAGCAGTGTGTAGTTTGATGCTTACATTAACATTGAACAAACATTAAGGAATTTTCCTGGGGGGAGGAGTGGGAATGTCAAAAAAGTTGTCTGGCAGCTTCCACATTTCCAGTGATCTTTTCCACCGAGAGTGTCGCCACAGCTACCACACTGTTCTTGCCGAGGATCAGCAAGGGAAACATGACTTGAAATGAAAGAGATACTGACAATTATAGGGTTTAATTAGCACTGTTACATGGATGCGCATTTGCTACAAGAATGTGAAAAATACACTCTGAATCCTACTCAGTTACCTCTAAGCTAAAAATAGCGGCTTCTTGGTTTTTTTCTTTAGGTTTAAAGTAGAACTACTAGGTTTTTGTTGTTTGTTGTTTCTTTATTTTCTGTTATTACACTAACAACCAGGTGGCAGAAAAAGGGGTTTCCCTGCCTTATGTTGGCTGTTAGTACAACTGTTAAATTAGTCCAGTGGCTAGGATGATTTACTACTGATGAAGGATTGAAAGACTGTAATTGAAAACAGTGTTTTTGGGACAAAAACAAAAGTCTCATTGGGAATTTTGGTTAGTGAGAGAAACAAGGACCAAAACCACAGATACCAAGAAAAAATATCTGCAAAAGTAGAAGACACATTGCACCTTTCTACCACTGCCACAATGAACTTGAAAAGGAAAAAAGCAATCCTGATTAAGAGAATCAAATAGATCATTTCTCAGGGAACGGGCATAATCCTGGGATCTACTTAGAAAAGAACAAAAAACCCTAAATCCTGAGAAACATGAGTGAAGTGAAGAACAGAAATGCATGATGAATCAGGCGAAAGCCAAGTGAGATCAGGGATAAAAGCTAGAGCTGTGGGAAATTCCCAATATTTGATTGGCAAGAGTGTGGAATTTTGATAGACTTGAGGTGCTTTGAATTCAATCTTGCTTGATCCTGAAATCCTAGGAGTACAAATTGAAGCAATTTCTACTGGGGATTAAAATATTCACACTAACCCTGTAGATTTTCAGTCTCTGAATAACTTCTAGGATCCAGCCACCATTTCCCTTCATTTGCCACTGAGCAGTGCAATTCAGACTCCAGCATGCTCTTGCCAAATGGCTAGCCTGAATATCTACAACAAACTATATATATGCGTGTAGTAGTATGGCAGCAATAGGTCGACACCTTCACTAGCTGAATCTTGGTTTGCCTGATGTCTTCAGGTCCCAAGAATATTTCCTGCACTTACTTGAGCTACACTGAACTTGCTACAATCTAGCAGAAGGAGGGATAGGGGGGAGGGGCATAAAGGAAGTGCATTCATTAGATTAAAACAATATCCAATTAAAATATTAGCAATAAATATTGGTATTTCCCCATACAACATGTTGGATAACAGAATTTGTTTAGTCCATTTTAAAAATGGCTTGTAGTGAGGGCAAGTCACAGGAGTTGCTACAGAAATTATGAAAGCTATGCCCTTTTATACGTAACAAGCCTTCCAATAACTGAGATTATGTATTTTCCAGGACTATATCTGTCATTCTTTAAATTTCTGTATTCATCATGCACATAAAAAAAGATGAAAGTAAAACTGCTGTATGTGATAAGAATTTACTTTAGGCAATTCAGATATGGGAGGGATTTTGAAGTCTAGAAAACTGAAAAATATGGGTATGAAAAAACATCAACAGAATCAGGTCAGTGTCCTAGAACTAACTGGTAAAATCTTTACTTAATGCAAAAGGAAAGAAGAAATGGTTAAGTTTTTATGGTGATAACTGCAGCCTAGTGTTTCCCAGCTGAAAGGACTATAGACTCTGAAACATCTTGATGTCAGACCATGAGGTACTAACTCACTTCCAGCATTTTGTCAGCATGTAATTTTAAAATGTGGTTTTGTTAATGAACATAAAGTATTTTTTTATGTTATTCTGACTCTTTTATTATGAAGTTCTGGTCATGGGTACTTAAATAGATAGCTGTGTCTGTTTCAAAAAAGTGAGTAGTTGAATGGAGTGGAACACTTCGACATAACTTAAAGGAACTATTTCTATTGTGATTTATGACATCTTCACACCAAAAAGAAAGACAAGTGTGAGGGAGCTGATTGCTAAGCATACTGCATGTTTCTCTCTGGAGACTCCCTGGCAGGAAATAACTTCAGCTGGCACAGGAGTGGGTGAAAGCCAAGGCAAACTCATAAGGTAACTCTCCTGTCAGGAAGATTTGCCAAATCATACTGAAAATTTGGTTCCTGACAGGAGTCAGTGCCAGATTACTTTGAACAAGGAGTAACCTGTCTCCAGACTGTTGCATTGCTTCTGGCTCTGTTATGTAGTCACATGTCTGCCATTACTCTCTGAAGATGGTAGATGTTGTTCCCAACAATGGATTAGAAACACATCTTCTGATTTAATGGGAGAAAGAAAGGAAAAGAAGAAAAGAAGAAGAAAGAAGAGAAGAGAAGAGAAGGGAAGAGAAGNAGAAAAGAAAAGAAAAGAAAAGAAAAGAAAAGAAAAGAAAAGAAAAGAAAAGAAAAGAAAAGAAAAGAAAAGAAAAGAAAAGAAAAGAAAAGAAAAGAAAAGAAAAGAAAAGAAAAGAAAAGAAAAGAAAAGAAAAGAAAAGAAAAGAAAAGAAAAGAAAAGAAAAGAAAAGAAAAGAAAAGAAAAGAAAAGAAAAGAAAAGAAAAGAAAAGAAAAGAAAAGAAAAGAAAAGAAAAGAAAAGAAAAGAAAAGAAAAGAAAAGAAAAGAAAAGAAAAGAAAAGAAAAGAAAAGAAAAGAAAAGAGAAAAGACCAAGTTCATATCTGGGTGTCTGAAATATGTATATATTTAATATGTCTTTATACGCAAAAGTGACATTTAAAAATGCTAAGCAAATATGATATTTCTGTAGTTTCAACAGATTGTGCCGCAATTCCAATAGCTGCAAGGACAAAAATTGCCATTTCATCTTCCCTGATAGAATCAATTAATTAGACATATCCACTGATGCCATTGGTAGGCCAAAGACCCATGGAGCAAATAATATAGGATAAAATAAAAACTGGGATAACTGGCAAACTTTGCACTGTCGCTTGTCTGGAGGATGTTCCTAGATCCAGAATGTTCTTTTGATAGCTTTCATATCAATTAGAAAACTGCATACGGATACATTTCACTATTTTCTTGCCAAATTTACCTCTTCCTCTGACATTCTATGCAGTTTGGGTAGGAAAACAAGAAAGAAGGAAAACTCCAATCCTCCCCACAGTCATTGAACTACTACATCCTCTTGCATCATTGTGAGTCAATTTTCTGAAATCCCTGGATGACATTTCTCTTTCCACTAGGGTATTATGGAAGATAGAAGTAAGTTTTCATTGACTTCATATCCACTTTTCCCTACTTCTGCAGCACTTTTCCTAGGAAATTCTGAGTAGAAACTGTATTAGCCTGGTTACCTGTCCCTCCAGAAACATTCCGGCAGTAACTCCTACCCAAAGCAGTCAGAAAAAAAATAGTAACAAGCTTCAGTTAAGGCAATCATTTTAACCAAACATATTCATTCACCACACTGGATTGGCTCCCAGATTTTGGCTCATGACGGCAGTAGAGTAGAGTGTGGTATCTGCACTTAACTTTTTCTCTGCCATTTCCTGCTCAGCTTCTGCTTTGATCTCTGCCTCTGAATGTAATTATGAAGTCTGAATCAAAACCAAGCTCTCATTGCTGCTGCCTTAACTTGCCCTCATGTCTTAGCTCTTAAGGAAGACACTGTGATTCGCAAATGCTTGCCTTTTATTTTTAGTCAAATAAAATGGACCACCTACAAATTTAGATTGCTTTTTTCTTTTTATTACCTTCTTTTTATTATGTAGCCAACTTATCCCTAAAGTACCCATTAAGCGCAGGTAAAACATAATTAATCTTCTGAAAGAAATGTATCTTCTTTGCCTGCAACTATCGTACCAAACTCTTAAGTAATATACGCTGGCAGAATTCCACTGAAATCAGCACAGCTATCTTCATATAAAATAATCATATGTTTGGTCCAAACTTTTTGCTCTCAGTGATAAGTGCATTCTGAACAGGATCTTCAACACTAAAAGAATTGGTTTTTGGTTACCAGTGGGGGCCAGGTAGTATAGCTCTGTCAGCTGAAATTAAAATACCTTGATTTACAGCAGCAGAGTGCTTGTTCACTCACACACATACACACACATGTGCATGAACACATATGCATGCGCACACACAGAGCAGATATTGTTTTAATATTCAGCATTTAAAAATATATTTACTGTGAAAAAATATGTTTACCTGGCAAAGATATTATTCTAAGTCTTTACATTGACGTCAGGAGGCTAGGAGGTCCTATGTCCTACATCCTATGCTGTGTTTAAGTGCTGTAGCGATCCCATTATATACACATACATACACAGAAACCAGCTCTCACAGTGATTCTTCTTCTAAGTTGTTCACTAACATATATGTGCAACATAAAAGTAACATAAGCAAGGACAGAATCATATATTCTACTTTTAACATTAGAGCTCTGTTTTTGTAAAAAGAATTTTAATGTTTGCCCCAGACATGTTTGTTGACAATGACTGTAGTGTTTCATCTGTTATTAACCGGGACATTTTGCTTTAAGCAATTTCATGTTACCATCACAAACAGCACACATCAACTGCTTGTGCCTAGCCACTGTTGTAGTCTTGTGGTAGTGGTAAGGTTGTAAAAAAGGAACGTTAAATGCATACCCAAAAAGCAGAAGCCAGTTGTCTGTAGCTCTACATAAATGTACTGCTTTTTTTTTTTTAATTAGAAATTGACAAGGCACAGGTCAAGTACCCAGAAAATGCCTGCCATTTCTGACTTGAACCAGACGAAACTATGTTTAGCTAATCCTCAGTCCTTCCTATTGTAGAGAAGAGCAGGGTCTAGAAGGAGTAAATGAAACACAGATTTTTCTTCTGTAGTATTAGAAAAATTCTTCAGATGCTGAACACCAGACTTAAATCTAGAAACAGGTAGTCCCCCATAACCATGGTCTTCAACAGAGTTGCACAGTTTTCACAATGACATGAGTGAAGAGCTTAAGTCTGTCTTATTTATGTAAAGACTAGATTATATTTGCAATATCACCAGAATAAACTTACAAAATCTTAAACATTGAAAGAATCAACTCTGTTCTGTTCTACTCACTTTCTGCTGCTGTAGCTCCACTGGCCTTTTAAAGACGGAACTCTTCATTAAACAGTGAAGGACAGAGTTAAAGGGAAAGCATTTCCATCTCTTTTCTCTGAAGTGTCTGACTTTGAAGTTTTGTAGTGCAAAAGATACAGTTCAGACTGGAGTCAAATACTCGCCACAGGAACTACTGTTCGTACAATAGCAGAGGGTGTGTTACAATGGAGATTTTCTGAATATACAGACTTTTTGAACACAGTCAATACACAGCGTTCTGTTAACAAGTTGATCTCTTCCTGGAGTCATCCTTTAGATCCTTTATTACAGGAACTAGTGCTAAAGTGTTTCACTGAAACAGGGTAATTCCTTTGACAGATGTGGTAACAATAACTACATTTTCCTTTTTGATATAAGGTTTTTAGTTTCACTTCATATATCTGTATTAAGGGATTTTTTTGATGGGCATTTTATTCTGCTGCTAAAGTTGGGATTGTTTTGTAACCAGCAGTATTTCAATCTGACAGAAATAGCAGAGAAAAACTGAGGCTTCTGTAGGCATTTCACGGAAGTTTCTCAAATCCTTAGTAACTGTTAAAACAGGATGTAAATCACACTGAAAGGAACATAATTTTCATATTCCAAACTGTCTCCACGGATCTGCTAAGTTTTCTCAATGAGGAGTGATACAGAGATACATAGCCAGATATTCGGGCTATGTTTGCACAGATATTTCCTTAAGGAAATGTGTCTATTCACTGAACCTGTAGGGAATATTTTAATAATATTTTTAAAAGACGGATGCCCCCTCCAGCATAATCCAGCAGTAAATGACAGTGTGATGTTAGTGTTTTTCTCTCACAACAAAGATGTTTGGGAATTTTTGTAGAAAAGCAAATTCACATTCCTAACTTTCCTCTAATCCTTCTGGCCCTCCTCAGAGAGCTCGTGTCTTCTTTTTAACTTTCCACTAAAGTCCATTCTCCAGTAAAAAATAACTAGGAAAAAATGACCCTCTATTTTTTCCACACAGTTTTAGTTGCTCTTAACAGTCATAGAAGTATATTGACTGTAGTACACATAATATATATGTAATTTCACAATTAGTTGTATAATTTTATTGTCAAGGGAATAAGTCTGTAATTTGGCAAATCAACTTAGTTTTACATGCACACACGTGCACGTACTCACACTCATAACTCCACATAGATGTATATGTATCCACATATATAAATATCCTTTTTTCCATAAACAGTTCCGTACTGAAACTCAGATTATTTAAAGAGTCAAGACAGGACAACTCAGTCATGCATAAGCTGGCCTAAACTCACTCAGTGCATTTCAAGCTCTTTTGGACTAACTTGTGGCTTCCTGGACCCCTCCAAAGACACACGACC